>JAQOTM010000866.1:0-31276 GCA_029168755.2 Tillandsia fasciculata | reverse complement strand
AAATTCCGTAACAACTATGCTCGAGGCTCAGCACGCGCACCCGCGGTTGGCCACCGCGAAGGTTGCGCTTTTCCGGAAAAAGCGGTCTAGGACCCGTGTATACCACGAGGTGATGTAGTGGGGCCCATTATTAGTTGTGGGGTTTGAGGCGCGAGGTGCGAGCGGTTCGACCCGTCGGTTTAGCTGTCCGACGTGGTCGGGTTTTGCAGGTACGGTATGGGCCGTCGGTTTAGTTGTCCGACGTGGCCGGGTATTGCAGGATACAGGAGTACAGGTTATTATTTCCCTCTTGAGAGGGTGGTTGCTCCGGTTGTCTTCACGGTTTGTTTTACTATATTTTCTGCTCTACTATTATTCGTCACTGACTTCCCACTTCGTGACAGGGTCCAGACGGGGGGGAGAGGTAGGCGACGGTGAGGACGGGGCAGGAGCTTCTGGGTTGCTAGGGACCCGGGACTGTATTTCTCCTTTCATCCTTACTTTTCATTTACATTGTAGTTATTTGTGAGGTTCTCGATACCCTCGTGGGGTCCGCGTGGATGTCAGTGTAGTTTACATTAGTTATCCCTTATGCATTTACTCTTCCCTTTTAGTTCTGTTGGCCGTTTGGAAAAGAAAAAGCAAAACCAAAGAAAAGATTGTGAAAACCGTTTTTGAAAATTTAAGTGCCGTGTGGGCACTGATTTCAAAACCCTGTGGATTTATGGATTGCGAAAAGAAATTCAAAACTCGAGTGTCGTGTGGGCACTATTTCAAAACCCTGTGGATTTATGCTGGTTTCGAAATGTGTTTTCAAAATTTGGGTGCCGGGTGGGCGCCTCTTTCAAAAACTGTGGATTTATCCTTTCAAATTGATTGGCCATGCGTTTCAATAAATTATGGTACTGGTTGTATGTTAGAAACTGTTGTGATCGAATGGTTGATTGAATGGTTGTGTATGTTTGGAACATGTACTGAATGCTACGCCGTGCACATACAGGGGAGACTCTGTCCGTTTGCAGAGAGATCCTGTATGTGCGGCGGGTCTGGGCACGCGTCGGGGAAGGAAGGTTTTTCTTGTTTATCAAAAAAAAAAAAAAACAAAATTTCTTACGTCAAATGTATGACATCTGCAAACCGTTTCCGCTAAAACGAACCCCCCGGGGCGTGACAGGCTCACACCTACCGACTCTGTGCCCGCAGAGACAGGGCCATTGTTTTCGCTGCGGGCAGGCCGGTCACTTTGCGAGCGTGTGCCCTAGAGCCGGCCATCCAGCTCTTTCATCAGCATCAGCACCGACCGTTCCTTACCAGCCAGCCGATCCTTCTGCGGCCTACAGCAGGCCAGATTTTGCCTCATCTTCTTCCCGGCAGCCAGAGCGACGTCCCCCGGCGCCTAGCGGTCGAGTTTATGCCGCTCAGGTCGAGGATGCTACAGCAGCAGAGCAGGTCGTTGCAGGTATTATTCTGATCTCAGCAGTCCGTGCTCGGGCTCTTTTTGATACCGGTGCATCTCATTCATTCTTCAGTAGAGCATTTGCATCCCTGCATGGTATAGCGGTAGCTTCTTTATCACATGCATTAGAGGTTTAGATTCCAGATCATATTCTGCATGTCGAGGAGTACTGTAGGGTTTGCCCTGTACAGTTGGGATCTTGGATCCTGCCGGCAGACTTGCTTGTCTTACGACAGCTTCAGGATTTCGATTTTGTACTTGGTATGGATTGGTTGATGAGGTATTATGCTACCATAGATTGCCGAGAGAGGACTGTTACTCTTCGTGAGCCGGGGCAGGAGGTGTTTGTCTTCAGGGGCTGTCAGAGTTCTTTGTTTGCCTTGACTATTTCTTCGGCGAGGGCTAGGCGGTTGATGAGTAGAGAATGCACCGCATTTCTGGCGACGATTGTAGAGGTGCCTACGACGGCACGGGGACTCGAGGATATTCCAGTTGTCCGCGAGTTTCCCGATGTGTTTCCCCCAGAGTTGACGACCATGCCACCGGAAAGAGAGATGAGTTTGTGATTGATGTGGTACTCGGAACCGCACCAATCTCGAAGGCACCTAATAGAATGGCGCCTGCCGAGCTGAGAGAGTGGAAGGCCCAGCTTCAGGATCTTTCGGACAGAGGCTTTATTCGGCCAGTGTTTCACCGTGGGGAGCGCCTGTGTTGTTCGTGAAGAAGAAGGATGGGACACTTCGTTTATGTGTGGACTGCCGGAAGCTGAATAAAGTGACCATCCGGAATAAATATCCTCTGCTACGGATTGATGACTTGTTTGATCAGCTACAGGGAGCCTCCGAGTTTTCGAAGATTGATCTCCAGTCAGGTTACCACCAGCTGAAGGTGAGGGCCGAGGACATCCCCAAGACGGCGTTTAGATCCCAGTTTGGGCATTACGAGTTTACGGTTATGCCGTTCGATTTGACCAATGCCCCAGCTGCATTTATGGATCTGATGAACCGGGTATTTTAGCCGTACTTGGATCTGTTTGTAGTTGTGTTTATTGATGACGGTTACTGCGGTGCGGAGTTTCTTGGGCCTGGTAGGCTACTATCGTCGGTTCGTGGAGGGTTTTGCGAAGCTCTCTACTCCCCTGACCAGTTTGACGAGGAAGGGGACGAGGTTCATTTGGACTGAGCAGTGTCAGCGGGGTTTTAAGGAGCTGAACCTAAGGCAACGCCGGTGGTTGGAGCTGTTAAAGGATTACGATCTGAGTATCCTTTATCACCCCGGCAAGCCAATGTGGTGGCAGATGCTTTGAGCCAGAGGTCAGTGCATAGCTTGAGCTTGATGATTACACGGCAAGCACAGCTGATAGAGCAGATGAGGCGACTTCAGATTGAGATAGTATCCCCTGGGGTCTCTGCGACGCTTATGACTATGGTCTTACAGCCCACTCTGTTGGACAGGATCAGGGAGACGCAGAGTGAGGACCCCCACTTAGAGAGGATCAGGGCACAGGTTCAGACTCTTGAGGATATGTTGCGTGCGTGCGTCTTGGATCTTCGAGGAGGTTGGCACCGACACTTACCCCTGGTTGAGTTTGCGTACAATAACAGCTATCAAGCGAGCATTCAGATGGCTCCTTTTGAGGCGTTTGTATGGACGCAAGTGTCGGTCGCCCCTATACTGGAGCGTTGTGGGTGAGAGGAGGACGTTGGGGCCTGATTTACTGCTGGAGGCAGAAGAGAAGGTCAGAGTCATTCGTCGGCTTTTGGAGACGGCCCAGAGTCGCGAGAAGAGTTATGCTGATACTCGGCGGCGAGACCTTGAGTTCCAGGTTGGTGATCATGTCTTCTTGAAGGTCTCGCCCTCGAAAGGGGTCCGGAGGTTTGGTCTGCGTGGGAAGCTTAGTCCCCGCTTCATTGGACCCTTTGAGGTGCTTGAGAGGGTAGGCCCTGTGGCTTATAGAGTTGCTCTACCTCCCCGTTTGGCTGGTGTTCATGATGTCTTCCACGTTTCGGCCTTGAGAAAATATGTGTTCGATCCGTCTCTTGTGATTGACTTCGTATCCTTGGATATCGGCAAGGACTTGGTTTATGAGGAGCGCCCGTTGCGAATTCTGGCTCGTGAGGTGAGGGAATTACACAACCGGGCAATACCTTATGTGAAGATCCTTTGGAGCAACCACGAGGAGCGAGAGGCTACCTGGGAGCTTGAGACGGAGATGCGAGATGCCTACCCTTTTCTGTTCGAGACTTCTGGCTGAGGTACGCTTGTTTTACTCTGTTTCATTTCGAGGACAAAACTTTCTTTTAGTGGGGGAGGATGTAGTGGCCCTAGTTCCCATGCAGCGTTCTTCCGATGAATCCACTATTAGAACACCTAGTATTGGTGTATCTGGCCCACGGTGCATCAATCGGATGCTACCGATGGATCCTGTGTGATTCTACTTGCTGTTTTGGCCTTCGGCTGGGCTTGCCAAAATTTCTGGAAAGATTTAGGCCAAACGGAGGTCGGAAATGGATTCAGCATGGAAAAACGCATGAAAATGACTATTTGTTTGTTTAATTTGGAGTCCGGATGCCCAAAAAGGGACCTCCGGAAGTTTTTTCTGATTTTTGGTGCATGGGAGGGGCCGTAGACCGCCGGGATGCCACGTGGCGGCCTGTCATTGGCCGGTTCATGATGCGCGGTCCACAGAGCAGCGCGGCAGGGTGCACAGACCCGGCGCATGAACACGTGGCACCGCCTGATTGGCGGGCTCAAGGCGCTCGGTCTACTGGATGTGCGCGGCGGTGCATGGACCAGGCGGGGGACAGGTGGCAGCCTCGGGTTGGTCGGTGCACACTGGCACGGTCCACGGAATTCTTGTGGAAGGCGTGGACCGGGTGCAGGGGACACGTGTCGCTCCCTGATTGGTGGGTGCAGCACGCGCGGTGCACGGGGCGCGCGGTGGGCGCCTCGGGAAGCGTGCGCACGTGCGGCGCACGTCGCGCGGTCGGCGGGTCAACCGGGGACACGTGGCGCCCGCTCATTGGCGGGCGCAACCGCCTTATTGTGCTGGCGGGGTGGACGCGTGGCGGTCGTTGAGTGGTCCCGCGTTGGTGTTTCCTGTTTGGCGGGACACGTGGCTGTCACTGAGTGGCCTTGCACCGATGTTGCCTGTTCGGGGGGACACGTGTCAGCACGTGGGACTTTCAGGCGTGAACAGTGTTGGGCCGGGCCCAACACTGTAGGCGCCCGAAAGTTTTCGGGCGCCCGAAAGTTGGGCCCGAAAGTAGGTCACTTGGGTTTTTGGGCTATTTTTCCTTGTGGGCCTATAAATAGGCCATTTAGGCCGCGATTTTGTGGCTTTTCCCATGGGATTTAGCCTCTGCACCCCTCATAGGAAATCTTCCTCTCCCTCTTGCCCATCTCTCGGTGAAATCTCAGATTTTCTGGAGGCCGCGACGACTGTGTTTTCTACCTCGTAGTGCGGAGCGACGTTCTACTGTTGGAGGCCCATTTCTGTCGCATTTTCGTCTGGGAGACCTGCAGAGCTACCTCGACCTTATTTTTGGACGATTTCTTCGACAGCGCTTTCACAAGAGGTAAATCTACGCTTTCCGTGTTGGACGTTTCTGCTGGATTTGAGCTTTTACAGGGGTTTGGGGTACATTTTAACTACCCTTTGTGACTGTTTGAGTTTCTGGACAGCTACTACTTCGCGGATTTTTATCTCTACTTTCGGGTATCGAATTTCGACGATTCAAGAGCCTATCAACATCTACACATCACGAGGATCGTCGTGATATTTTTATCGAAATTTATAAAGAATTATTTTCAGGTGAAAATTTCGTGTGAATGAGGACTGTTCTTGCAGATTTTTGAACATAGAATTTGTGTGGAACTTTGTGTAATTGTGGATTGTTGTTGTACCCAGGACTTTGTGAGCACCGCTATTGTGCTCTTTGCTTAGTGGGTTTGGAGATCTGTCGTTTTCTGGGTTTCTTATCTGTACCGTCCCAGACAGTTAGCGTTTTCAGGTGGGTGATCCTGCTTTCAAAATCTATGGACTGCACTCTAATTCTACGAATGTAGTAGCATGCATGTTAGTATATGAGCTAAATAATCTGTGCAAACTGTATGTTGAAACCACTGTAGCTAGCTGCTAGATCTGATGACTTCTTGGTAAGTTTTGCAACATGGAAACTCAACTTAGCATAATTATCAGTTAATTAATTATTCATGCACAATTAGACTACAGTAAATTTGAACATGTATTCAGATTTGTTCATCACCTTAGCTTCCCCACAGTGGTTGTACTCTCGTCATTCTGGACATAGTGATTTTCCCCGAGTCGTGGGCTGGGAGGTTTATTAGTTGGGGTTGCATTTGCACTCGCGTCTGGGGACCGAGTGGAGTCTGTAGCAGTCTATAGACCAGTTTGCATTATGACAGTGATAGTGATAGTGATAGTGGATCTGGGATCTTTGGGACATGGTCATAGTGACAGTGTGGATTCTTAGCCAGTGAGTGAGACAGTGATTGGATCATAGCCTGCATGAGCCACATTTGTGCTCGATAGTGTTGCGCAGATATTTTACTCGTGTGGGTCGCTCCCCTCGAGTGCCACTCCGGAGTAGGTGAGACCAGGTTGTAGTACCGGCGTTGAGATTGAGCTAGATACCGGGTTGGAGTACCGGCGTGAGATTGAGCTCTATCGCTACTTGTCGATGCTTCTGTCCCTCTAGCTGAGCTAGTTTTGGCAGCTACGGACATACCTACAGCAGTAGGTAGGCACAGTTTTGACTGGACCCGATGTGGCAGTCAGTTTAGATTGGGTGATTTCAGTGAGTGTTAGTTGTGGCATACCGTTCTCCTTGTTCCACTCCTTGAGCATCTAGATAGAGGCATAGTAGCTGTAGACTTTACCTTTCCAGCTTTTCTTTACAGCACTGCATATATTACTTTATGCCTCTAGTAGACTTAGTGGACAGGCCGTCGGGCTTGTTGGCGGCACCCACTGAGAACTACTGTGGGAGGTAGTTCTCACATCCGTCGTGGTGTCTTTTCCCCAGGGACTTCAACTCCAATTCCTGCTGCACCAGTTGCTGATCCAGCTCTTCCAGACCGAGGTAAGGGAGTCGCGAAATAGATCCCTTCCCCCTTCAACTTCAGTGTGTTATAGAGGTACCCTTATATTTTGGTTGTGTCCTGTTGAGAGATTATGTAGTGAGGTATCGAGTTGTACTCTTTTGCTTTCTTTTGAGAGACTCCTGTATTTCTGGTGAGGATGTTTTGTATATTATATGAGAGACTGTTCTACTTTCTGTTCATAGTTAGTTTACTTTTATAGCTCTGATATCTGTTAGTATAGTTGTTCTATTTTTTGCAGGTTAGACGCTACGTCTCTACGGGGCTTCCCGTAGGGGCGGTGGATCTGTTGGCGAGCCCGGGGTACAGTTCGACCCCGGGGCGTGACATCAACGGAATCAAAAGACACATCAAGTCAAAGGAGTTCACTCAACCCACCAAAGGTCCGAGCCACAACATCAATCATACAAGCGGATCATTGCGAGGCAAAGACCTAAGGTGGATCAACAGTCAAAGCGGACAACCCTCGGCCACAACGAATCAAGACAACCCAAAATCCAGCGATTTTGGATTCGGAAAGGTGATATCTTTCCTTGTCTTAAGTTCTAAATAGCTTATGACTGTATGTAATGCTTTGATTGGTTTTTCCTTCATATTTTTCTTAATCTTTGCATTACATGTTTTTCAATGCTCTTCGTTTTTATTCTTTGTTTTTGAACAGAAGGGTTTTTAATGAACAAGTGCATTGAATAAAAAGGGTTTCACGTTCATTCACTCCAATTTAATTTTATATGGATTATCAACTTTACTCCATAATCATAATCTTGAAGATACTTCATTATAGGAGTTTTTGATAGTTATAAGCATCAAATTTTAGAAATCATGTGTGATCTTAAGATGCTTAATCTATCTCGGTTGTGTGAATTCATTGTGATAAACGTGAGACAACCGATAGACTAAAATTTGGGATTTAATTCTTTCACGTAAGAGATTGCATTCTTACAAGGGTAAATAAATGAATTGTAAAAGATGTGGAAAGAGTTACATCCGAAAGGAGTGTGAAAACTACCACCACATGTTGGAAAGAGCTGCCACCCCGGTCGTCCGGTTTGTGTGTGAAGCTACCACATGTTTTGGATGCTTGGAAAATATTTTATGAGAAAATCTTTAGTTGAAGCATTCGGAGATTTAAATTCAAAGTTCTTATTTTGAACAATCTCCTGGTTGGTATAAGGTGGGATAGGTAAAAAGATGCTCAAAGAGCCACCCTTAGGTATTTTAGTGCTTATCTCAATTTGAAAGGGTAGAATTCAAAATTGATGTCATTTGGAAATCTCCGTAAGTCATCTTTGTAAATCCGTTACATCTTGATAGAGTTTGGATCTCAAGATTATTTTTGATGACTTATGTTTGATGAATATAACATGAAAAACGGTTTATAATATTTTATCTTTGTTTTTCATGATTTAGGAGTAAATCTTTTTAATTTTGTGAAATTAATTGGATTGAATGGCATCTGTGTGAATTCATTGTTTAAAGCACTTAAATTGATTTCTTGATGGAATACAAATCGGTATTCGAAAAGCTTTCAAAATTTGGATTTGTTTCAAGAAATTTTTGCTTTTTGGCTCTGGTGTACCCGTACATGAATTTTAGTACCGGAACCAAAATTCCGGATCAAAAAACCCAATCCGGACCCCGAATCATGAAAATCCCTGTTTTTCACTTGAGTACCGGTACTCCATGTTTAGTACCGGAACTACCTTTGCGGATCCGGATCAGAGGAATTTTCAGTCCGGAACCCGAACGAAGATTTTCAGGATTTTGCACTACGTACCGGTACGCGATTTACTGGTACCGGTACGCGGACTGGATTACTTTATATTCCGGAATCCAAGTTGTTTATTCCATCTCTCCCACTTCAAAACACTCCCTCTCTCTCTCTAAAATATTTCTAAGGGTTTTCTCTTCAAGATCAAGAGATTTGTTGCTCTCATTTGTAAGTCTCTACATTAATCTTGCTTTCTTTAACTTCAAAAACCTAGTTTTTAGGTTTTGATGTTGTTTTTAGGGATTTTTGAGTAGATCTTTACTTCAAATGAAATCTCTTGCATAAATTACCCTTAACTCATGTTTAGAACATAAATGGTACATCTCTATGCAATTAGATTCAAATTTTTCATGCCCATATGATTGAATCTAACTTTATACATGTTCTTGACATAGAAAAATTGAGAATTAGGGCTTTTAGTGTAAATGATTTTTTAAATGATGAATCATCAATTGTGACATGTTTAGAATATTTCTTAGACATGTTTAAACCTTTCTATACGATCAAATCATAGTGCATTGTGTTCTTTGTAGGAAATGGCATTTTCATGGCTACTTGCACTGGTGATTTTGATGGCCACTGGAAGTGGACGTGGTCGCGGTTCTGAAAAGAAAAAGGCAACTAAACGATCACGAGATGAAGGGACGACAAGCTCAGATTCTGAACATTCATCAGAATATGAAGAAGAAACGGTCCAAGGAAAAAGAAGGGTGCGGATTCTCCTCTGCGTAGAAGTACCGGTGGACTGGTAATACGCGAGCGCTCTCAACGGAGATCAAATGTTGATGAAAGTGAACAGCATGTAAGTGCAAAATGCCGTGCCAGATTTGCAAACCGTGCATGCATTGGAGAGCGTCACGTGAATTTCAACGAGCTATGTCGTGAGGTGCCAGACTTTGCGAGGCTTTTGGAACAAAGTCATATTCGGCCACATGGCAGAGTCCAACCAAAGATGGGTTTTTGTGTTGAGATCATCAGGGAATTTTATATGAGAGCTAACATACTCCAAAAGGACCATGACACAGGGGCTTTCATTATTGAAACTGTCACGCCCCGGGTGTAAACCAGCACCCGGGCCCGTCTACAGATCCGCCGTGCATGCGGTATTTCCCGCGTACATGAAGCGTCGGTAACCTGCTCAGATATAAGAGATAATAGTAAAAGAGCATAATAATCAGAGCTGAAATAAAAACTACTGTATCTCAGACAGAAGCTGGAAGTAAAAAGTACAACTGTAAAAATAAATACAACAACTCTCCCAGCTCACCAAAAATATACAAAAAGCTGGCAAAAGCCAGACCCAAAAGAAAAGTAAAAAGCTGTCTGAGAAAACCGGGTACACCAAAAACTCCAGCTACATCCCTCAGGTGGCTCGCTATCTAGTCCGCAATCCTCTTACCTCGATCAGCTGCTGACGGCCCAGCAACTCCCGCAGAGGACTCTGCAAAACAAGGGGGAAAGAAAGAAATAAGAAAAGACAATGGGGGTAAGTACTACTATAAACAGTAGCCTCCCCTAGTGGGTAAAGCCTCAGCTCAGACATGCCCACCAGGTGATCAAAGGCAAAAAGGAAAAGGAAAAGAAAGGAGGGGTGAAGACAAAAGTGACGACTGATAAAATGCTATCCCTAATATGCCTCTACATGATAAACCAACAAGGATGGGAAAAGTATGCATCAGTATCAAGAAGCCTGTCAAAACGACCCAATCTGACCGCCAGTGGACACTGGCACTGCCTGCTCTGCCGCGACGGGTATGCCAGCCTACGCATAACACCGAAGCAAAGGAGTCCCCAGGACTCAGAATCTGTCAGCCGCGCACTCCGGAGTGGCACTCGTGGGGAGCGACCCACACGAGGAAAATAAGTAACCACAAGTAACCTGATATAGCAGGACTGGATCATGACTCAATCAAGTAGAAAAAACCCTCCACAAAGATAGCCCGATCCCCATCACCCAATCTGATGCAATAGAACAACCCGGTCAACCACCCAAAGTCCGTTGTCACGCCCCGGGGTCGGAACAGTACCCCGGCTCGCCAACAGATCCGCCGCCTCTACGGGAAGCCCCGTAGAGACGTAGCGTCTAACCTGCAAAAATAGAACTATTATACTAACAGATATTAGAGCTGTAAAAATAAACTATCTATGAACAGAAAGTAGTACAGTCTCTCATATAATATACAAAATATCCTCACTCCAATACAGAAGTCTCTCCAAAGAAACAAAAGAGTACAACTCGATACCTCACTACATAGTCTCTCAAACATGACACAACCAAAATATAAGGGTACCTCTATAACACACTAAAGCTGAAGGGGGAAGGGATCTATCTCGCGACTCCCTTACGTCGGTCTGGAAGAGCTGGATCAGCAACTGGTGCAGCAGGAACTGGAGCTGAAGTCCCTGGGGAAAAGACACCACGATGGGTGTGAGAACTCCCTCCCACAGTAGTTCTCAGTGGGTGCCGCCAACAAGCCCGACGGCCTGCCCACTAAGTCTACTAGAGGCATAAAGTAACAAAAGAAATGTAGTATAGAAAAGCTGGAAAGTAAAACATCTACTGCTACTATGCCTCAATCTAAAATGCTCAAGGAATAGGACAGAAGGACGATATGCCACTACTGATACTCAACTCAAATCACCCAATCCAAACTGACTGCCACAACGGGTCCAGTCAAACCTGTGCCTACCTACTGCTGTAGGTATGTCCGTAGCTGCCAAAACTGGCTCAGCTAGAGGGACAGAAGCATCGACAAGTCGCGATAGAGCTCAAATCTCACGCCGGTACTCCAACCCGGTATCTAGCTCAATCTCAACGCCGGTACTACAACCCGGTCTAGCCTACTCCGGTGTGGCACTCGAGGGGAGCGACCCACACGAGTAAAATATCTGCGCAACACTGTCGAGCACAAATGTGGCTCATGCAGGCTATGATCCAATCACTGTCTCACTCACTGGCTAAAAATCCACACTGTCACTATGACCATGTCCCAAAGATCCCAGATCCACTATCACTATCACTATCATAATACAAACTGGTCTACAGACTGCTACAGACGCCACTCGGTCCCCAGACGCGAGTGCAAATGCAACCCCAGCTAATAAACCTCCCAGCCCACGACTCGGGGAGAAATCACTATGTCCAGAATGACGAGAGTACAACCACTGTGGGGAAGCTAAGGTGATGAACAAATCTGAATACATGTTCACATTTACTGTAGTCTAATTGTGCATGAATAATTAATTAACTGTCAATTAAGCTAAGTTGAGTTTTCATGTTGCAAAACTTACCAAGAAGTCGTCAGATCTAGCAGCTAGCTACAGTGGTTTCAACATACAGTTTGCACAGATTATTTAGCTTATATACTAACATGCATGCTACTACAATCGTAGAGTTAGAGTGCAGTCCATAGATTTTAAAAGCAGGATCACCCACCTGAACACGCTAACTGTCCGGGACGGTACAGATAATCAGTCCAGATAAAGCCAAATCTCCGTACCCGCTAAGCTAATAACACCGTAGCGGTGCGCACAAGGTCCTGGGTACAACAACAATCCATAATTATACACAAATTCCACACTAAATCCACATTCAAAAATCTGCATGCATAGTCCCTGTTCACACGAGAATTTCACCTGAAAATAATCCTCAATAAATTCCAATAAAAATATTACGACGATCCTCGCGAAGTGTAGATGTCGATAGGCTCTTGAATTGTCGAAATCCGATACCCGGAAGTGGAGATAAAAATCGGCAAAGTTGCTGCTGCCAGAAATCCAAACTGTTACAAAGGGGTGTAAAAATGTACCCCAAACCCCTACATAAGCTCATTTCCAGGAAAAATGATCAACACGGAAAACGTAGATGTACCTCTCGTGCAACCGCTGTCAAAGAAATCGTCCAAAAATAAGGTCGGGGTAGCTCTGCAGGTCTCCCAGACTAAAATGCGACACAAATGGGCCTCCAACTATAGAACGTCGCTCCGCACTACGAGGTAGAAAACGCAGTCGTCGCGGCCTCCAGAAAATCTGAGATTTCACCGAGAGATGGGCAAGAGGGAGATGAAGATTTCTTGTGAAGGGAGCAGAGGCTAAATCCCACGGGAAAGGCACCAAAAATTCGGCCCAAGGGGGCCTATTTATAGGCCTCCAAAAGAAACAGCCCAAAAAGGCCTTACTATTGGGCTCGGGCCCAACTTTCGGGCGCCCGGAAACTTTCGGGCGCCTACAGTGTTGGGCCCGGGCCAACACTGTTCACGCCCGAATTCCCCCGGTGCTGCCACGTGTCCGCCGAACAGGGAACACCGGTGCAAGGCCACCCAGAAGCCGCCACGTGTCCCGCCGAACAGAAAACACCGACGCGGAACCACTCACCGACCGCCACGTGTCCACCCACACGCACAGTAAGGCCGTACGTGGCGCCCGCCAATGAGCGGGCGCCACATGTCCCGCCCGGTTGACCCGCTGCCCGCCCGGCAGCGCGACGTGGGTCGCACGTGCGCACGCGGCCCGAGGCACCTACCGCGCGCCCGGTGCACCGCGCACGTTGCACCCGCCAATCAGGGCGTGACACGTGTCCCCTGCACCCGGTCCACGCCTTCCCCAGCAATTCCGTGGACCGCGCCGCATGCGCCGACCAACCGATGACTGCCACGTGTCCCCCGCCTGGTCCATGCACCGCCGCGCTCCACCCGGTAGACCGCGCGCCCTGGGCCCGCCAATCAGGCGGTGCTACGTGTCCATGCGCCGGGTCTGTGCACCCCGCCGTGCTGCTCCGTGGACCGCGCATCCTGAACCGGCCAATGACAGGCCGCCACGTGGCATCCCGGCGGTCTACGGCCCCTCCCATGCACCAAAACCCACTAAAAACTTTCCGGGGTCCCTTTTTGGGCATCCGGACTCCAAATTAAGCAAACAAATAGTCGTTTTCAAGCGTTTTTCCGTGCTGAATCCATCTACGACCTCTGTTTGGCCTAAATCTTTCCAAAAATTTTAGTAAACCCAGCCGAAGGCCAACACAGCAAAAAGAAACACACAGGGTCCATCAGTAGCATCCAATTGATGCACTGTGGGCCAGATACACCAATACTAGGTGTTCTAACAGTGGATTCATCAGAAGAACGCTGCATGGGAACTAGGGCCACTACATCCGTGGTTGCCGTAATATCCTGTCATAAAGCCCAACCTGTCCCAAGTCCCCAGCACTTGACTACACTATCCAATCCCCCGCTCGAACCCGAGCAAATTATCCCTCAAGTCTAAAATAACAGGAGAAAGAGAAAGAATAATAACATGGTTTCTCCTAAGTCAAGTCCAAAATGATAGTGTAGCAGAAAAAGATGACTTAGATAAGTGACCAGTTTAATCATGCATTTGTCCCAGAATTTTTAGTCTAATTTTACAAGAGTAATCATTTTAGTGCAACAAGAGCTAAGGTGACAACTGAAATGAATGATCATCAATTTTACAGTCCTCAATTACAATCCTGCCCCTAAACATACAGTCCAGAATAAATAAGCGACTAAATAAGCAATCATGCTATCAGCAATTCCAATCATGGATCAATTAACCATTAATTAGTTCCCTAGAGCATGCAAGGCTATCAACAAATAGTTTAGCATCATCAATATGGGGGAACTCTGATGTTCCTAGTGGGCATACCAAAGGAGAGGAGTACAACAACCACCCACCTGAAATGCTAACAGTCCAAGTCCCAACTGCTGAAAATACCAGATAAATCTAATCCCTTGCTCCAATAAGTTCAGCACACCCATACTCCCCTGGCACAATACAAAGTCCACTATTACACACAAATTCCAAAAACTGCTCTTACAATTACATACAACATCAGTCCCAAAAATGCTTAATTTTCACCTGTAGAAAGTGCCCAGAAAATTCCCAAAAAAATATCACAGCGATCCTTGCGTCGATACCTTCGAAACGGCTGTTCGCACGCCCAAATCTGAGTTCGGTAAGTCAAGATATAAATTCGGCAAGGTGGCATACTCAAACAAAAATCTGTATAAAAGACTGTACACTGTTCACCGGGAGAACAGGGATTTTCACCTTCAAATAAATCTCTGAAAAATCCAAGAAAAATATGAGCGCGTTCCTCGCGATCTGTAGATGAAAAAGTTGTATAAGCACGTTTCCGTCTGACGCTCGTGCGCGAAGATATGACCAAAACACTCTACCGCTGTCACAAAAATCCACACAGGAAAAGGGGTCACTGTGTTGCCTTGGGATCCGTGCCAAAACCTCGAAACAGAAAAGCGCGATCTATATGAAAGATGAAGCCCTACCTCTCGAGAGTGTGTCGGCACAAGAATCACAGAAAGAGGATCTCGGGGTAGCCCAGGGGAGCCAAAACACTGCCGCTGCGACGAAGAAGAACATAGGAAATGCAACGTCGCGCCGCGCCGTAAAATCCAGAACCTCGGGATGCGTGCTCCTAAAATTCCAAAACTCCACGAAGATCAAGGACTTAGAGAGGAACAAATCTTCTTAAGGGTGCTCGGGCAGAGGAGGCTCGAAAATGGGAGAAAAGCTCTCAAGAAGGCAGCTCGGGCAGGTATTTATAGGCTGAAGAAATCTTTTGAAAAAATTCCGGATGTGTCTTGGTTTTCGGGCGCCCGGTCCGGCCCGCCCGGGTTTCGGGCGCGCACAGTGCGGCCCGGCCCGCAACTTTCGGGCACGCACAGTGCGGCCCAGCCCAAACTGTGCAGTCGGACGGGATCCCGACTTCGTCCGACCCGCCTCGGAGCCCGCCATGTGTCGCCCGAACAGGCGACAGCCGTGCAAGTGCCCGCGGGGAGCGCCACGTGTTCTACCCGTAGTCAACATGGTAGGTGGCGCCCGTGAATCAACGGGCGCCACGTGGCGCTGCCCACGTCGCCCGCGCCTGCCTGCGTACGGCCACCTGCCCCCATACCTGCCCCGCGCGCCGCGTGGACCCCGCGCTCGTGAGCCCGCCTATCCGGAGTTGCCACGTGGCGCGCCCCCGGTCCACGACTCCCCGCGCGCTCCCGTGGACCGAGCGCGCGTGGGCCGCCCAATCCGGCGCTGCCACGTGTACTCCCGCCGGTCCACGCCTCCAGCGGTGCACTCAGACTGCTCCCCCGATGCTCTGTGGACCCGGCTGTGTGGGCCGGCCAATCAGAGCCTGCGACGTGGCACCCCCGCCGGTCCACGGCTCCCCCATGCACCAGAATTTCAGTAAAACTTCCGGGAGTCCGTTTTTGGGCTTCCGGACTCAGAATCAAACAAGCAAATAGCCGTTTTCAAGCGTTTTCCGCGCTGAATCTAAATCCAACTTCCGTTTGGCCTAAAACCTTTTCTAAAATTCGGCAAAAGCAGCCGAAGGCCAACCCAGCTAACAAAAGCTCACAGGGTCCATCTGTGGCATCCCTTTGATGCACTATGGGCCAAATGCACCATCAACAGGTGTTTACACAGTGGATTCACGGGAAAAAGCTGCATGGGGTTCAGGGGTCCTACATCCTCCCCCACTAAAAAAAAGTTTCGTCCTCGAAACAAGTAAAAACAAAACAGACGTACCTCAACCAGAAGCCTCGAATAAGAAGGGGTAGGTGTTACGGAATTTGAGTTGGCGTATTTCGTGAATGTTTTAAGTCTTGAAGATTGAAGATGAAGAAACTTTGGATCGTATACCTCAATCTCAAGAAAGAAGAATTAAAAAGGATCAGGTACGTTTAACTAAAGAATTTTGATGATCCGAATACTTCTTATAGTGTAGAAACACCTGGAAGAGGTTTTAATTGCTTAAACATCAAAAACTGGACATGGGACATGTTCAGGATCCGGATCGAGCTCGGCAATCCGGATCCCGAAGGGTGTTGGTTCATACACTGGTTCAATCCGGATCGCAGCCTCCTCTGATCCGGATCCCGAACATTAGTTTTACCTGCTTGCTTCCTCGATCCGGATCAGGAACTGCAATCCGGATCCCGAACATGATGTTTTGGTAAAACTGTATGAACGATCCGGATCGGGGACTACGATCCGGATCCCGAACAAGCAATTTTCTGGAAACCGTCTTTTGTGCTTCTGCAATCCGGATCGCCAAATCCAATCCGGATCGCCGTCGGTAAATCTTTCCAGAAAAGGCTGTTTTTGATCCGTATATTCTTCCAAGGGTTTCTAACCTATAAATAGGCCCTGTATTCATTTCTAGGGCATCACATCCGCTATTACAGAAGAAAATAGCCGAAAGAAAAAATCCACATATATAGAGAAGAAAGGAAATCAATAGATTTATTCTATGTTTCTTCATCTATATTGATTGATTTGATTCTAGGTTTTCCATACTCACATTTTGAGTAGAATCAAATCAATGAATACTTAGATGGTATTTCCGATCTATCTTTAATCTAAGTATTCGGCGGATCATCACCACCCAAACAAACAACGATTTACCCCAAAATCGGCGCGTGGACTCGCGTGGCCTTGTGGATTCAAGGTGCAACCGCTCTCGTGGATTCGGAGCGAGGTACGTTCGTGGATTCGAAGCGTGCCACTGGGTGAAGACCGTGGATTCGGTCGGACGTCGTGGACTCGACGTTGGACGCTGTGGATTCAGCGTTGGGCGCGGATCGTGGATTCGAGAAGCGTCGTGGAGCGAGCGGGAAGATCTACTAGGAGCGTATGGTAAAAGGTTGAGTCGTCTGTGAGTACGTTATATCACCTTGTACGTGTGTTAATTCTAGTGGATTTCGCCGTGTTATCGGTCCCGTGGTTTTTTACTCCGGTTTGGAGTTTTTCCACGTAAAAATCTTGCGTGTTCTTTTATTTTTCCGCATTGGGTTTATTTGCGCAATGATTTTTTGAGTGTTTATTGTTTACACCTATTCACCCCCCTCTAGGTGTTTTTTCCCCTATTTAGATCCATATTATTATAACCCAACAAGTGGTATCAGAGCGGGAATAGGGTTGTAAACAATGGTTGAAGGTGGAAACATCAATCGACCCCCTTTCTTTGATGGAACAAATTATGCGTACTGGAAAGTACGGATGAAAGCCTTTTTAATTTCCATCGACGAAAGGGTGTGGCAATCAATTGAATTAGGATGGTCTAATCCAACTGAAATTTTAGATGATGTTCGCACCTTAAAACCTAGGTCGAAATGGACCAAGGAAGAGATAGACTTATCTTCTTACAATGGCAAAGGAATTAATGCTCTATTTAATGCTTTGTCACAAACTGAGTTCTCTCGCGTCTCGGCATGTGAGACTGCGAAAGAAATCTGGGATGTTCTTCAAGTTACGCATGAGGGAACTAACCTAGTGAAGATTCAGAAACTGCAAATGCTCACGAGCAAGTTTGACTCTATCTCTATGGCAGAGAATGAATCCTTCACTGACTATTACACACGATTGCAAGACATCGTAAACTCATGTGCTAACTTGGGAGAGAAGATTCCAGAATTTAAAGTTGTAAGAAAAATTCTAAGAACTCTTCCTGAACGATTTCGCCCGAAGGTCGCAGCCATTGAAACAATTAAACACCCGGACGAAATGCGTGTAGAAGAATTAGTAGGTGCTTTACAAACTTATGAAATGACATTTCCTACTAACTATTCTTCTGGAAAGGCATCCTCTTCTAAGTCTTCAGGTTACGCATTGAAATCAACTAAAGAAGAAGACGCGGATTCATCCTCCTCGGACGACGACGAGAACCTTTCTATGGAGGACTTTGAGAAGCAGCTCGCTCTCTTGACAAGGAAGTTTCGCCGCAACTTTCGAAGGGGTAATTCAAGCAAAACTCCATCCTTCGGAAAGTCGAAGAAAGGCAAGGGTTCTTCAAGCTACAAGTCAAGAAAGCAAGAGAACTTCTCAAAGGATAAGAAAAGTTCTGAGGGACAAGTTCAGTGCTTCAAATGTCGAGGCTACGGCCACATTGCAACGAAGTGTCCCAACAAGAATCCGGCAAAGAAGAAAGCGATGCAAGTCGTTACTTGGGATGACAACTCCACGTCAAATGAGTCATCCTCAAGTGATGAAGAAGACAACGCGACAGCTTTCCACGCGTCCACTACATCTTCACCCTTCATGTGCTTAATGGCAAGTACATCCGATTCCTTGTCCAACTCCCACTGTTGAAAAGATTGCAACGGACGATGAATCAGATGATTCTGAAGGTGAAGATTTTGCTTTAGCCTACCATAAGCTTTTGAGGGATTCAAAGAAACTGGCTAAGCAAAACAAGGGGTTGAAAGGGAGATTGCAGGATCTCGAAGAAGAAGTAAAAAGGGTAACCTCTCTCTCAACCGATCTTGAAGTGGAAAGGGATAATCTGATTAAAACAAATGTTTCCCTTCAAGAGTCCAATGAGCAACTCGAGAAGAATTATATGGATATGGTGAACAAAGCGAATTACTTCTTGAAGCTCAACGGCGAGGCTCGACAGGAAAAATTGGAAATGACGGAGACCATACGCCAACTGAAGGATGACTTAAAGAGATTTTCTTCTGGAAGGAGTAAGTTGGACAGACTTCTTGGTCTTGGTCAAAGAAATAAGTTCGGCCTCGGATACACTCAAACTGGAGACATTCCAAGTTCGAGTGGGACAGTATTTGTGCCTCAGTCGGTATCTCCTCCTCCGACACCGGAATTCACGACAAGCAACGACAACAAGCCTACTACATCCTCCTCGGAATCGACAAGATCTAAGGTATGTTTTCGTTGTGGCATTTCAGGGCACATAAGGAGAAATTGCAAGACGGAAGCCAAACGCACACCTCAAGCACCTCTTGCAATGACTACCAAAAGGCTATTCCTCGAAAATCAACTGCAATTATTGAAGGAAAAGAGCCTTGGTAGTACACCGCTCAAGACGACATCATCAAGGAGCAGCAATTCTTCAAGCAAGACGCTCTCACCTAGGAGATCAACTTCACGATCATTACCGACGCATTCCAAAAAGGTTTGGGTGCGCAAAGGTGAAATTTTCCCTTGTCTTGCTACCAATGTTTCCTTGCATGCATATGATAGTTCGTCTTGGTACCTGGATAGCGGGTGTTCCCGTCATATGACCGGCGATAAAAACTGTTTTCAAACATTTGAGAAAAACTCCGGAGGACTTGTTGTTTTCGGAGATGGTCGGTCTTCCAAAATTGTTGGAAAGGGAACGGTAGCTATTCCAGATGGCCCGGTTCTAGATAATGTGTTATTTGTTCATGGCCTTAAGACTAACCTCATAAGCATAAGTCAACTTTGTGATAGTGGTTATTCAGTTAATTTTTCATCTGATAAATGCACTGTAACTGACATGAACCATGCTTTCTTTTTAAAGGGGGTTAGATCAGAAAACAATTGTTATGTAGTTCCTACTAAGATTTCTGAAAAATGTAACCTAGCATCTTTGAAAAATGAAACACTTTGGCATGAAAGGCTAGGTCACATAAACTTTAAGGAACTTGCTAGAATTTCGAACAAAGATGTGGTCAAGGGGGTTCCGAAACTTTCTTTTGAACAAAACCTTGTGTGTGGCGGTTGCCAAAAAGGAAAACAGTCTAGGACTGCACACAAGAACTTGAACCACATAGGTACAAAACGGCCTTTGGAACTTTTGCATATGGACTTAATGGGGCCAACTCGTCAACCATCTCTGGGAGGTAAATGGTATATTTTCTTATTGGTTGATGATTATTCTAGATATACTTGGGTAGCTTTCTTAAAAGAAAAAGCTGATACCTTTGATTCTTTTCTCGAAATCTGCAATCGTATTATGACTGAAAAGAATGATAGGATTACTCGAGTTAGGAGTGATAGAGGTGGGGAATTCATAAATTCCAAATTCATTGATTTTTGCACTTCTAATGGCATTAAACATGAATTCTCTGCACCTTACACACCTCAACAAAATGGTGTAGTCGAGCGCAAAAACAGGGTCGTACAGGAAATGGCACGTGTTATGCTTCACAGCCGGAACTTACCTTTTTATTTTTGGGCTGAAGCGGTGAACACTGCTGTTTATGTTATTAATCGCGTGTATTTGCGCCCGGGGACATTGAATACACCATATGAACTTTGGTTTTGTAGAAAACCTAACATCAAATATTTTCGTATCTTTGGGAGTCGGTGTTTTATTTTACGTGATCGTGAGAATCTTGGAAAATTTGACTCTCGAAGTGACGAAGGGATTTTCTTAGGTTATTCTACAAACAGCAGAGCATATCGAGTTTTTAACTTAGAATCTAAGACGATCGTAGAATCGATAAATGTTAAGGTAGATGAAGCTTTTCACTTTGAATCTGAAAAATCTACCCTCGATATCTCTCTTGATGATGATACACCTGCTAATGCATCTTCTTCTAACAATTCTTTCGATAATAATGTTGATGCATCTAACGGTTCTTCAAGTTTATCTGATGTGCAGGAATCATCTCGTGTACCTCCGTCTACTCCTCTACCTCAAACGTTACGCATCTCCAAGGATCACCCTGAATCGAACATCATTGGAGATCCACAAGAAGGAGTTAGAACACGGAGACAATTGGTTTGCGGATTTGCATGCTATGTATCTCAAATCGAACCAAGGAATGTTGATGAAGCTCTCCAAGATGACTACTGGATTAAAGCAATGCAGGAAGAGCTCCATCAATTCGAGCGAAACAAAGTCTGGGAATTAACGAAGCCTCCGAAGCAACACAATGTGATAGGTACCAAATGGATCTTCAAGAACAAGAAAAATGAAGAAGGTACTATCATCAGGAACAAAGCAAGGTTAGTTGCTCAAGGCTACTCTCAAGTAGAAGGTATAGACTTTGATGAAACTTTCGCCCCTGTAGCTAGACTCGAGTCCATTCGTATATTGTTTGCGATTGCTTGTCATTTTAAAATCAAATTATTTCAAATGGACGTTAAGAGCGCCTTTTTAAATGGGTTTTTAAATGAGGAAGTTTATGTGGCTCAACCGAAAGGTTTTGTGGATCATAAACTACCTAACCATGTTTTTCGTCTGAAAAAGGCTCTTTACGGTCTGAAACAAGCACCGCGAGCATGGTACGAAAGGTTGACAAAGCACCTTTTGGAAAAGGGCTACACTCGAGGGGGAGCTGACAGGACTCTCTTTGTGAAGCATTATCAAAACAATTTCATAGTTGCTCAAATCTATGTCGATGACATTGTTTTTGGAGCAACAAGAGATAATGATGCTTCTAAATTCGCGGAGACCATGGAAAGCGAATTTGAGATGTCCATGATGGGCGAATTGAATTATTTTCTTGGATTACAAGTTAAACAAAACGATGAAGGAATTCACTTGTGTCAATCCAAGTATGCACTGGAGTTGGTCAAAAAGTTTGATCTTGAAAATTCTAAGGATTTTCCGACTCCAATGGGAACTAGCCATAAGGGACTTGGAAGTGAATCACATAGTGAGAATGTAGACGAGAAACTGTATCGCAGTATGATTGGAAGTCTACTATATCTCACGGCTAGTCGCCCGGATATATCCTTCAGTGTTGGGATTTGTGCGAGATATCAATCAGCACCGAAGGAGGTTCACCTGAAAGCGGTGAAACGGATCATCCGATATATCAAAGGTACAATCAATTTCGGAATTTGGTATCCTATGGGAACGACTTTGGATATTGTTGGATACTCAGATGCCGATTGGGCTGGATCAGTGGATGACCGGAAAAGCACGAGTGGTGCATGCTTCTATCTTGGCCATTGCCTTGTTGCATGGCACAGTAAAAAGCAGAATTGCATAGCACTCTCGACTGCCGAAGCGGAGTACATTTCTGCAGGAAGTTGTTCAACCCAATTGATTTGGATGAAAAGCGTGTTGAGCGATTTCCGGATTTCAACATCTTCGGTAACCATTTTATGTGACAACACTAGTGCTATTAACATTTCTAAAAACCCTGTGTTGCACTCTAGAACAAAACATATTGAACTTAGATATCATTTTCTTAGAGAGCTAGTTGAATCAAACATTCTTCAACTGTCATATATTTCAACTGAGGATCAATTAGCTGATATCTTAACAAAACCTTTGGATCAAAAACGTTTTATTCACTTGCGTAAAGCAATTGGCATGCTTTCCTTGAAATAAACTCTTTTGAAACCTTTGCTTAGGTTAGGTTTTGTTTTTGTTTTTGTTTTGTTCTTTATCTATGTTTTGTACATAGGACATTAATTGAGCATAAATCATAATTGACTTTAATTGCATCCTTTTATGCATTTAGAAATTTATTATGCTTTTGATGTCATAATATTTCAATGTTGCAATGATCATTTACGTTAATTAAACCATCTTTTAAGTGATCAAAGTCAATTTCTCTCTCAATGATCTCTTGGTATAGTCATTATCATATTTGATTGCTTAGTCGAGTATGAATTCGAGATCAATGGTTTGGTTGAATACCTTATATATTAAATAATTGATAGCCAATTGAGGGGGAGTCAATGAAATGTAAAATGCTCAAAAGATGTGGAAAGAGTTACATCCCAATGAGGAGTGTGAAAACTACCACCACATGGAGAAAATGAAAGAAAGAAAAAGATACTCCATGAATGCAAAGCAAATTTTTGTTTTGAAAATGTTGATGAAATGCATATTGAAATACTTGACTCAGTCGTATTTCATGGTTGGTATAAGGTGGGATTTTTAGTAAAAGATGCTCAAAGAGCCACTCCTTCAACAGATTGTCTAGATATATTATCTAACTTATCTGGGATTTCAAACATCTATTGATCTTGGTATTTCATTTTCTTTACTAAAATTGATGATTTGATAAAGGCATTACACATAAGATCAGGATAGATGTAATTGAAGTTGTTCAACTTTAAGTGTTTTAACTTTCGTAAATTTTCGTTTCATTTTTGGGTATTTTTGATAGATTTTGCATAATCTATTTCTTGTTGTATGAAACGATGTCTTTTGTTTAAAGTTGACATGGTAAAGTGCTTACATACTTTTTCTGGATTTTATGGAATTTTTCTGAATTTTTCTGGAGAAAAAGTTGAAGCCGATCCGGATCGGGGTAAGTGATCCGGATCCCGAACGCAGGATTCTTCCTGCGGGTAGCCGATCCGGATCACATTCTCGATCCGATCCGGATCACGGCTAGGGTTTTTATAAGAACAAAGAGGATTTGATTTCTTTTACCCTAATCTTTTGTTCTAAAATCTCTAGAGCTTCTCTCTCTAGATTTCTTGCATTTTGGAGCTTCCAAACTCAAAGTTCTTCGGATTCAAGTAAGTTTTATTGATCAAAACTCGGTTTTTCACAGTTTTTATGGTTTTTCATCAAACGTGAGTTGAAATCTTGGAACTTTTTCGTTTGTGAATGGTTTTTGATCAAATTTCTTTTGAAATAAGAACTCTGGGTCAATTAGTTTTGCTTTTATGCTGGGTTTTCTCAAGATAAACGAGTTTTTAGGCTTCGATTTCTAAAAATTCTGGTTTAGGGCATAAAAGAGGAATTTTTGAAAATCATGGAATTGATCTATTTTTAAAATTCTTTCTGGAAAACTAATTTGATTCTTGGCTTCTCTACATGATTATGATTGTCTAGGTACAATTTTTCAAATTTTTCAAAATTGACGATTTTTCATATGTTCTTGAGTTGGTTTTCACAGGACACTTTCTCAAAACTCAAAGCACTCACACCAATGGCATTCTCCTGGTTAATCCTGCTACTGGTCACGATGGTGCACACGAGCACATCCGTTAAAGAAGAACCAGGTGTTTCAACTCAAGACAAAACGAACGAAGTCAAGGAGGACAGCTCGGATTACGATGAGGAAGAATGGGACGAGTTCTTCAAAGATGTTCAACGAAAAATTGATGAGGAGGACAGGAAATTTACCAAAGGAAAAAGACTAATGAGATCTGCCTCAACAACCAAACAGTATACGAGAAGGAAAAATGTCCAAAGAAGTGCGAGTCAGCATAGTGGGCCTCTCACCAGAGCACGCTCACTTTCTGGAATTCTGCAAACTGAATCTCCATGGGTTTCGGGACTGGATGCACCATCTGCATCTACACAGCATCCTTCACACTCAAAGACACGGACAACTGACACAGAGACTTGGAATCGATTCGTCAGGAACAACAAAGACTCTCTGCTGCACAAGAGAGAATATCGAAAGAATTTCAGCAGATTTCCTCTGAACACAAGAAGATCAAGAAAAAGTACTCAAATATTAAGAATTTGCTTAAAGGGATTTTGAGCAAGCTGAGTTGTACTAGTTCAGATTCTTCAGACTGAGCAGCACCTTCGATCACTTTTTCTATGATCTTACTCTCTTGCAGTTCGCAGTTCTTGGTTCTTAGTTTTCAGGACTTAGTTTTTCTTCTTACTTTTAGTTTAGTTCTCAGTTTGTGCATATTAATAGAATTTTTTTTACTCTCCTTACATATTGTAGCTCTTGCTACGTTTTGGCTTTGTTTTGTGACAAAAAGGGGGAGAGAGTTAGAGAGAGAGTTAGCGAGAACTTTGAACAATGAACAATGATTGTGAATATCAAGGTAAGTATGACTTCCACTCAACTTTGGTTTTTTTCTTGTGATTTGTGACATGCCTCTATACTAACTATTCGACTAACTATTTGGGCATGTAATATGACTAACAAGTTGATGTTGGACTAACATACTTTGACATTTGGTTTTCAATTGCTTAGAAGATATGTTGGTTTTAACTATGATTCTCTTACATATCTGAATTTTTCAAATGTCATGATGAGAATAAACTCTATCTCTGTAGTTGGTTTTGAATGTTTCAATTCTTGAGGTATCTAACGATTTTGTTTGTCAAGAATGCCTTCTGTGTGCAGAGATTACAGATGTCTAAGTCTAGAGTCTGTTCTAGGAGTTTATCTCATGTTTTTAATTTCTGGATCTCTTTTGTAAATTTTTGTTGTATGGTGATAGCAACAAAAATATCTTTTTTGAATTTTCTTTTGTGGATTTGTGTTTTGTCACGAAACCGCCAAAGGGGGAGATTGTTACGGAATTTGAGTTGGCGTATTTCGTGAATGTTTTAAGTCTTAAAGATTGAAGATGAAGAAACTTTGGATCGTATACCTCAATCTCAAGAAAGAAGAATTCAAAAGGATCAGGTACGTTTAACTAAAGAATTTTGATGATCCGAATACTTCTTATAGTGTAGAAACACCTGGAAGAGGTTTTAATTGCTTAAACATTAAAAACTGGACATGGGACATGTCACGCCCCGGGGTCGAAACTGCGACCCGGGCTCGCCAACAGATCCGCCATCTGTACGGAAACTGCCGTACAGACGAAGCGTCTAACCTGCAGAAAGAAACATCTACAGTAAACAGATATCAGAGAGCTGAAAGTGAACTACTAAAAGGATGTAATCCGAACACTGTACAACTGAAACAATACAATAACCATCTCCCAAATACGATCGTATATATATATAAAAAGAAAGTCCTCTGATACAACACTCAAAAGGGAGGTATCTCCAATATACATCAGTGTACAAAACTCTCGATACAAGAAAATATCCTCACTACATCAGTCTCTCAAACTGTAAAATAAAGTACAACTCTATACCTCTCTACAAAGGTCTCTCAACAGAGGAAGAAAAAGTAACCATCAACCGAAGCTCTCCTCTGAAGGGGGGTACCGCTACACTCCAACGACGGGTAGGGAACTAGCTCGCGACTCCCTCGCCTCGGTCAGAAGGATCAGCAACAGGAACACAGGAACAGAAGAAGAAGTCCCTGGGGAAAAGACACCACGACGGGTGTGAGAACTACTTCCCACAGTAGTTCTCAGTGGGTGCCGTCAACAAGTCCAACGGTCTGCCCACCAAGTCTACCAGAGGTAAAAGATAACAGGTAAGGAAATCTAAACAAGAAAGGCTGGAACTACTCTACAGCTACCATGCCTCTATCTAGATACTCAAAAGTGGAACAGATCAAAGTAAATGAGACCACTCGCACCCAAGGTGCTCAATCGTCCCAATCGAACTGACTACCTCAAAGGTCCAGTCAAGCCCGCGCCTATCTACTAGGAACGCTCCTGCCCACTACCACACATCCACATGAGGACGGGATTTACGTGGGGCGTCCTGTCCGACTAACTCATCCCTCGCGCAAAACTGCCTCAACAGGCCAACCATCGCATCCACAGCGGCATCTCAGGGGGCGCGGCTCCGACTGAGGAAAACGGCGCGGCATAGAGTAATCAAACATTGGCACATGCAGGCTAATCAAAATTCACGCTCACTCTCAGAACGGTAGGACTCAAGATCCCAAATATCTCGCACAACAGTCGGAGCACTCTCGACGACTCAGCTGATCGGCTAACTCGAAACACGAGACACTAGCCTCTCCAACAGCTCGCAGCACAAAGCTCACTGGCTGGAGATATTCCACAGCCAGGAACGACCCACAACTCAGGGTAACAAAACAGGTCGGACAACACTCAACGACCTGGGACCACTGCCAACTCCAACGGTTCCCAACAATACGGACCGGAAGATACTCGACGGCCCGGGACTGCCGTCTACTCAACGGCTCCCTCCCACGACAACGTAAAAGGGAAAACAAGACCTCTCGGGACTACCGTTTACCCAAACGGCTCCCCGCACAGATAAGCAACCCGCTACAACTACCAGACTCCACTCTGCTCCCAAGCACGAGTGCAAAAGCATCCCACACTAAAAGCAAGTCCCGACCACTCGGCCCACTACCCGGGCGAGAATAACACTATGTCCAGGAATGAAGAACAGTGTGGATGTCTAAGCATAAATAACCCTAGCCCAAGTGAGGGTTTTCTACTGGTCTGGTTACACATGCAACATATGACGGGGGTGCTAGGTCAAGTTCCAAGATAACTATATTAACAGATACTAAAAGGAATAACAATTCCTACCATATAGCATGCTACACAATGAAATAAACTATCATGTATAGCCCTACAACAGTAGAAATACTGTACAGTCCATAAAACCTGGAGATAAGGCCACCCACCTCGAATTACCACCAATTGCTTGTAGACACTTGCAATTGGCCTCCACGCGATCCGCACGCAAATCGGAGCACGCCGCCGGAGTCCGCACGCAAAACGGAGCACGGTGCCGAAACCCGCACGCAAAACGGAGTCCGCACGCAAAACGGTGCACGCCGCCGGGATCCGCACGCAAAACGGAGCACGGTGCCAAAACCTGCGCGCAAAACGGAGTCCGCACGCAAAACGGTGCGCACCGCCGGGGTCCGCACGCAAAACGGACCACGGTGCCGAAACCCGCAGGCAAAACGGAGTCCGCACGCAAAACGGAGCACGTCGTCGGGGTCCGCACGCAAAACGGAGCACGCCGTCGGGGTCCGCACGCAAAACGGTGCAGAAAGACACAGTCCCAAACACAGATAAGAAAAGGGGTTAATTTACAGTCTAAAAGAACGCCCCAAAAACTGCACAAAAATACAGTAAAATCAACACACGGGACCTACCCGACTGCGCCGCCGTCGCCGAAACGCTCCGCCGGGCGACCTCGCACGCAAAACGAGGTCCACGACGCGCCGCCGCACCTCACCCAACACCCTCCCTCACTCCCTCTCGCTCTCGGTGCAGAAGAAAGAAAAGAAAAGGGAGAGAATGGCGGTGCGGGGAGGAAGAAGAAGAAGAAAAGAGGAGAGAGGGGAGAGGGTGGTCCACACAGCCGGTCCACGGAGCCGGTCCACGGCACGGGCCAACCAGGGGGCTCAACCGGCCGGTCCACCGGGCTGGGGCGCGTGCGCCGGGTCCACGCACGCGCCCAGCGCGCCACGTGGCGCGCAACCATGCGCGCCACGCGGGCGCGCAGTTCGCGCGCCACACGGGCGCGTGACACCGCGCCCGTGCAGGCGCGGGACACGCGGGCGCCACACGGGGCGCGCGCCCGCGCGCCCGAGCGGGCGCCAGTGGGGGCCCGCCACGTGGCGGCCCCCCTGCGCGCGCCCACGCGCAGGCGCGCTTCCCGAGCGCGCCTGTCTGCGCGTCCCTCGCCATACAGCGCCTCGGGAAAAGGGCCGCTCCTCGGGTTCCGTGCCGCGCCACACCTCGAAAACGTGCCGCTTTGCCTCGAAAAACGCGCACTTCATCCGGGCTCCAAATCCAACAAATAAATAGTCCATTCTTAGCGATTTCGCGCGCTGAATCCAAAAACGATGTCCGTTTTCCCAAATTCTCACCCGAAAATTTGCCGAATGCCCACTCGATCCGATTTTCGCGCCGGGTCCATTTTTAAAGTCCGATTTGCCAAATTCCAACTCTAAAAATTCCCGAAGGCGACCGGAGAGGTAAACTTTTATCCGGACTTCACCCGGAGTCTAATTTTGACATCAGAATCGCGCGAAATCACTACTAAACACCCGACGGGTCATCCAAATCCCACGGGGTCTCCATTTAAGCCCGAAGTCCACCACGTGTGTCCAAATTGCGCGCAAACACCAACGACACATCCCGCAGGCCTCCAGCGATGCAACTAAATTCCAAATTGCATCACCAAGCCATTCCTTGGGCCCGACACGCGCACAACACTCCCAACGGCCACTAAAAGCTGCCAAACAACCAGCAACTCCTACGCCGGGGATTCCGGGACCTCACATCCTCCCCCACTAAAAGAAAGTTTCGTCCTCGAAACTAAATCACGCCCATCCGGAGTTAAGAATACCACGGCTAGGTATCTAACAATACGTCTCCAGCTCCCTAAACTCCACTCGCTCCTCGTGATTACTCCGCAACAACAACAAGTACGGTATGACCCGATGTGCAATTCTCTCAACTCTCGAGCCAGAAATTGCAACGGGCGTCCCTCGTACTCCATAATCACGGATCTCAAAGGTGCAAGTAAATCACGGGCGAGGAAAAACACATCACTACTGAGCTGAGACGTGGAAAACCAAAGGGCTCCTCAAAAAGGCTGGGGGAAACGGGAAAACCACGAGTGTAACACGCACCAAACCACAACATGGTGCCAAACTCAACAAGACGACCCGAAGCATACCCGCACATTCATCCAATAAGGAAGGGAATCCAAAAAGCTGGGTCTTCACTTGGTTACTTCCCGATCCGAAACCACTCAAGTGGACTACATAACTGCAGGGTACCACCAAAAAGGGATCCTCAAAAGGCACCATTTCGTGCCACAGTTGGTCGCTCAACATGCTAACATAGCCCCAACGGACCCACGGGTCGAAGTAGATCCCTCAACTAATAAAGAACACCATGACGGGAACCAAACCGTCGGTGAACGGGACTGAAGACTGGCTCGCAAGGCGATCATAAAGCTGATGCCCAAACTCGCGATCAAAAGTCCGAAACATCCAAAAGACTCTCACCGTTGTGTACCTACAACGTGGCATCACTGCCGTGCACCCACGGCGTGGCATCACTGCCGTGCACCAACGGCGTGGCCTCACTGCCGTGCACCAACGGCGTGGCATCACCACCGTGTATCAACGGTATGGCATCACCACCGTGTATCAACGGTGTGGCATCACCACCGTGCACCAACGGCGTGGCATCACTGCCGTGCACCAACGGCGTGGCATCACCGCCGTGCACCAACGGCGTGGCATCACCACCGTGTATCAACGGTGTGGCATCACCACCGTGTATCAACGGTGTGGCATCACTGCCGTGCACCAACGGCGTGGCATCACCGCCGTGCACCAACGGCGTGGCATCACCACCGTGTATCAACGGTGTGGCATCACCACCGTGTATCAACGGTGTGACATCACTGCCGTGCACCAACGGCGTGGCATCACCGCCGTGTATCAACGGTAATGGCATCACTGCCGTGCACCAACGGCGTGGCATCACCGCCGTGCACCAACGGCGTGGCATCACACCGTGTATCAACGGTGTGGCATCACCACCGTGTATCAACGGTGTGACATCACTGCCGTGCACCAACGGCGTGGCATCACCGCCGTGCACCAACGGCGTGGCATCACCACCGTGTATCAACGGTGTGGCATCACCAAGCATCAAGGCCTCAGATCTTCACAGTCCTATCCCCAACACTACCTCGAAATTCCGGAGCTGAGGAAGGGCCAAAGGATCAATAGGCAAAATCAGGGCCCCAACTGCACAGGGCAGGACCAACAACACTCATCAATGTGCAACACGTGATCAGGTATCTGAACCTCACGAGCACAAGGTAAGGGTCCTATCTCTGGCACATACAACAATGCAAAAAGCCCTAGCACTCTCACAGTTATGTCGGAGAACCCTCAACGACTCAACTCACAATAACACCCCACTCGTAGGCGAGAAGAACCGACTGACGCGGCAAGATCCGAAAATCCCGATAGGACCGGTGCCTAGAACCCCAATCAAACAAGAACAGACTCTAGGCCAGTCTATCGAAGTTTTCGATCCTTTACCGTCCGGATTCGGTCCTCTCGTTTACAGTGGGAATCTAACTCAATTGGCAACTCACGGCTGGAGACGCTCCAAGCCAGATCCGCGAAGGGTCCGAAAACCCGGGAGACCAAAACCTGTGTCCCCACGCAAGAAGACACATCTCTCGCTGCTGCGTAATACACCGGTGTGGAGAACCTCTGGTCTTCTGTCTCCTTTGAGACTCACGACCCTCAGACTGGGATCGTTGCGGCCCCGGGGGTCCTCGATCTATTCGACTGTCCAAACACAGGCGGCACAGAATGCCTCTCCCCGGAGCTGGTCCCTAGCGCTCCGTCTCACTCTGACATGATCACTGATCCTCGGGTCAACCCGCTAGGTATGCTCAATCGCTGCATCTACGTTGGCACCCGCCGAGAATACAGAAAGTGATAGATATCTCAAGGCAGTCTTTTCTCGACTAGCTCACCCTCCTGGGCCTCATCCAAGCGATATGGGGCATACCGCTCAACAAATCGCAAAGCCCGCGAACTATCCAGAAGAGGGTCGACTCCCCTACGCAGGAGTCTAAGGTCCCCATTCTAGTTTCTGCT
>JAQOTM010000837.1:0-82689 GCA_029168755.2 Tillandsia fasciculata | reverse complement strand
GGGACGGTAGGAGGGGAAGAGAGAGAGGGAGGGAGAGGTCTGACGGGGGTAGTAGCCTAAGGTGTAACCGGTGCTCCTAATCAGGAGGAAAACAAAAGTTTTACCTGCCATTACTAGGTCTGGGACGTCGCGTCCTCCACTGTAGTATCCCGGGGAATCCGTCCACAGCCCTTGGGCCAGCGTCGTACGGCATGCGGGGAAGGGACTTTGCGTCTGAGGAGTCTGCGGATTGCTGGTCGCCGGGCGGTCCTTTGGCTGAACGGGGGCCGCAGCACTCTCTGGTCCTCTCTGTGGTGGTGGCGGCGGCGGCGGCAGGTGTGGGCCTCTGAGGGCAGGAGGCAAGAGTGTGGTCTGGCAAGCCGCATTGATTGCAGTAGTGGTACCTCCAAGTACATTCCGTCACCACGGGTGAGCACCCTCGCAGATTACCACGGTCCCTGAGGCGTTTCCGCGCCCCTTGCTGGTGTCGGTTCATCCTTTCGTACTTTCTCTCCGGACGCCCTCATTCCTCGCCCTCTTGGTTGGGGTCCCCCTCGCGGGACGGATGTAGCAGTCCTCTCTGTTTCCTCCGGTCGCGGTGCCGGAGGCCTGGTGGTGCCCGGTTTTCGAGGGCACTCATAGCGTGTGTGACCTGGCCTGCCGCATCGGTAGCAGTGGTCGTGTCTCCATGGGCAATCCGTCACCTGATGTGCCCTGATGCATATGGGGCACGGCCTCCTCAGCGGTTCGGGTTCTCCTTTCGTTGTCTTTCCAAAATTCCCCTCTGTCCTCGGGCGCTTGAGCGCCGGGCCCTCCTGAAAGGGGTCCTCCACCGGACCGGGATAGGAATATCTCTGCCGAGCACGTGCTTCAGCCAGTTCTCTCGCTCTGCCCGCAGGGCCAACATAACCGCCTCGTTCCAAGTGTGGGAACCCTGCTGTGGCATTCCCCATAGGCATCGTCCCTGGCGTCTCGCTGGGTGCGGTCGACACCCTCGAAGTCTTGAGTCAGTAGCATAGGGCTGCGCTCGAGAAGTTAACAGTTGCCCTGCTATGTCGCGTAGCTGGTTGCGGAGTAAGCGATTGGCTGCGGCTGTAGGATCCATCCTGTCCATTAAGAAATAGTTAGCGCTTGGTGGCCGAATCCTGGCCGTTGTCCGCTGTAATCAAAGAAACCACGTTAACCCTAGCACCCTGACTTACAATTACACCTATATTAAATCCTCTTTTTCCCCGTACTCTCACGTACTACCGCACCTACACCTTGGTTATCTCAAGTCCAATTTGCTTGTGGCATCATACACTGTGGATGTGGGTCACCGTCTACTGTGGCTATGGTTGTTTTTCTCTGATACCATTTAATCTGTCACGCCCCCGGGGGTTTTTAAGTTAAGACAAGCGGAAAAGTGCGTGTATAAATTTTTTTTTTTCTTAATAAATTAACATCAACCTCGTCCCCGGTGCGTGTCAGACCGCCACATACACAAATTTACTCTGCCAACGGACAGAGTCTCCTTTGTGTATGCACGGCGTCCCATTTACAACATCAACCATCAACCATGCAGTAGACATAAATCACAAGCGGAGAATATTATTTAGCTACTGTTTTAAAAAAAACGGTGTCCACCCGACACCTTACTTTTCAAGCAATTCACATTCAAATTATTGAAGCGGCGTCACCGTTTGGAAAGGATAAAACCAGCGGTTGAAAAATCCGTGCCCACACGGCACTCCGATTTGGAAAACGTTTTCGAATCGTTTGGTTTTTATCAAAACATGCCGCACATGAAAACATCACCAAAAATAGCTAAACCGTAAAAGTACATCCCATCCACAGTGCCAACTAAGAATTGTCCACAACTAACATAAACCACAAAAGCAAATTAAACTAGTAGTAGCATAAAAGAAATGAGATAATCCCAAGAGGTCACGACTACGATCCTCGCGACGCAGTCTCACCGCCATCCCGGCTAACGTACCTAGTCAAACCTGTCACGGAGTGGGTAAAGTCAGTGACAAACAAAGTAGATGTCTAATATTAACAAGGAATAAGGAGCAAACCGATTACACCGGAACCTTTCGCTAAAACCCTGTGCATAATTAAGCTGGGCACCACCCCAGATTTACCAATAAGCTGGGCACCAACCCCAGAGTACCTGTCGGAGAGACGGAAGTCTCCCCTCGTGCACAACCCCTTTGATGCATTTAACCTCTTCACGGAGCTAGTGCGGCTTCTTTAGCTGTCGTGAAGAGGTCCCCACCCTACCCACGTGGGGCACACGGGTCATTCAGACCACTTCTCCGGAAAAGTATACCCATGCGGTGGCCCTATCCGCCTGTGTACGTGCAGCATCCAAAACCAGATTTGCCGAAGTCGGCGTGTATTAAGCACCGCGACCTCAGCCGCAACAATTGTTATATAAATAAAATGCATTCATGCGAAAGGTTAAACAGTCCATCTACTTTGTTAGACAAATTAAGAGCCTTTTTATGATGATGGATGCACTTGTTGCACTTATAGCAACGGTACCCACCTTGTTGCGGGGAGATCGAAGCACCTGGATCTTTCACACACTCCCGCTGCGCACCTGGACCTAAGAAAAGTCCGCAACGGTAAACTATAGTCAAAAACATGTACTAACACCTCAAAACGAAAACCCGATTTTACTTATTTTGACGGAAAAGCCCAACACCGTCCGGTTCATCGAAAATCGAAACCCTGCGCCGCCATCGCCGCCCGCCGGCGCCCCGCGCGGCTCGAAACCGCGCAGCGCGTCTCCGCGGGCGGCGCGCGCGTGGGTTTCGGCCAACGCGGCGCGGCGCCCTCGCGCGGTGCCCGCGCGGGTGCGGGCCCGCGCGGTGCCCGCGCAGCGCCCGCGCGGGTGCTGCCCGCGCGCGGCGGCGCGCGGCGCCCCGTGCGGGTGCAGCCCGCGCGGCGCCACCGCGGGTGCAGCCCGCGCGGCGGCCGCGCTGGTGCGGCCCCGTACGGCGCCCGCGCAGGTGCGGGCCCGCGCGGCGCCCGCGCGGGTGAAGCACCGCGCGGTGCCCCGCGCGGCGGCCGCGCGTCGCCCGCGCGACGCCCGCGCGGGTACGGCCCGCGCGGTGCCCGCGCGGCTTCCGCCGTCGCCGCTCGTGGCGGCGACCGTCCGTCCGCGGCATCCTTTCGCGCGATGCCCTAGCGGCATCGCGCGTCTCCGTCGTCCGCTCCGTGCCCTAGCATGACGACGATGAAGGCGACGGAGGCGGAGACGACGGAGAAGCCCCGAAAACACAACGAGAAAGATAACGGAAAACCCCGAAAAATTACAACAATATTGTACTAACCGAAAGGATCGCCGGGAAGGTTGCCCGGTCGCGTTCTTGCCTTCGGTTCGTTGTTCGGGAAGGTCGGACTCCTTCTCTTTTTCCTGTTCCTTTCTTCCGGCTAGGGTTCCGTCTTTTTCTCTCTTTCTTTCTTTTCTCCTCACGATAAGGGTTTTTTTATTTCCTTCCGATAACCGGGATCACTTATATAATCCCTTATTATTTAATTATTTATTTATTTATTTATTTGTTCATTTTCCTTTTAATTCTTACGTAAAGGAAAAACTCATTTTTCCGTCACCGGATAATTAATTAATAAATTAATTACCGGATAATTAATTAATAAATTAATTATCCCCTACGAGAGAAATCCACAACATGCCGGATATTTTACACGGATTTCGATGCGCGCCCTAAGTCACCGCGATCTTCAAAGTCCCCTTCCGGGAGATCCGTACATCGGATTCCCGATCCGATCGCACCGTCGGTCTTCGTTTTTCGAGCCCTATGCCCGAAAAATACCCGCACCACGCACCGATTTACTTTCAAACATTAAATAATTTTATTTCACTTAAGGGCTTAAATAATTTACATGTGAGTCACAAATACACCTAAGAGCCGAATCACTACATATCGGTTGTACATCAAATATGCCTGCTATCAATCATAGAGGGGTGACATCCCCACAAGTGCACTTGCATCCACCATAACATAACAATCTTATCAATATTAAGCTTACCCGCTTGAAGTGCTCAATCCAAGGTAAACCTGGGGTCGGCGAAGAGCGTGGCCACTTGCTAATAACACCTGCTGAACCTGTACCCACGGTACATGTCGCGCAAACCTCAGCTCCTAGCAGTGTTCCAAAAACACTCGCGATGTAGAGTACCGGAGCTTCGGGCAGTGTGCCGACTCCACGTGGCAGCCTAGTACTGTGGAAATACCTTCAGCAGGTTCTGATTTTATTTACAGATGAGTTCGGGATGTCCCGGAGCGACGCGGAAGTATTTTTGTAGAAAAGTGAGTTAGCGTCGGATTGAGAGCTTGCGGGTCGAGCATTGGTTTCATGGATGGGTTTGATGTGAGTTAATCCCTTGGGACATGTGTATTATGAGTTTACAGAGGTGTTCGGTTGGGTTCGGGGTGATGCGGAGGTCCCGAGGCGAGAAAGTGAGTTGACGGGGCATTTCGGAGATTTTCTGGCTGTTTCTGGAGCCTTTGGGTGGCCTGGTTCCGGAACTGGCTCTTTAGTTCCGGAACCAGGGGCTGTGTACCGGTACCAAATGGGTGGTACCGGTACACAAGCACAGGAAATGCCCGAAATGGCTCGGATTGGTGCACAGTGAGTTGAGGTATGGGCTTCTTCTGTTCCAACCACTCCCGTCATGTTTTATACCTTTGAACACCAGCTCCCTCACCCATCTTCCATCTCTCATTCATCCTCCTCCATTCTTGCTGCCAGAGAAGAGGAAGAAGAAGAAGAAGTTGAAGGAGAAGAGAAGGGTCTGTGAGCTTCGTGCTTGGTGGGAGTTGACCCGGTCAACGTGCGCGCACGAGAGCAAAATTGAGGTAATTTGATCATTGAAAATTATGGTTTTGGACTCTTTGATTCTCCTCTTGGGTTTTATTGATGGAATTGAATGGTATATTGAGTTAATTTCCATCCTTGCTCCCTTCTGTGCTCTCGGGTTGAGGCAGGCAGGCTTGGATTACTGCGCAAATCCGCAGCACTGTGCGTGCATGCTTTCGTGTAGTAGAGTGATCAGGCTGAGCTGAGATTTTTGTGGTGGCCTAGCTGGGTGCTGTGGAGGTTGACTGGAGCTCCGTGGATTTTTTCGAGACGCGCAATGGCGCGCGTGCGCGCGAGAGGCACAGTGCAGTTTCTTCAGTTTTGCGCCCGTTTCTTCACCGTTTTCGGCGCGGCCTTCGGAAAGCTTTTGAGGTGGGTTGGAATTTCTTCAAGATGTATGGAATGCCCTTTAAAGCTATTGAATGCATGTTGATCATGTTTAGCTTAATTATTTGCATAGCTGGTAAATCTGATAGTTGCCTAGAAAATTGTAGGAATACAATTATGAGCCCCAAATATTTTTAGCATGATCTAGAAGTGAATTGACACTAGATTGCATGATTGGTTGGCATTATATTGGCATCTGAACCGTTTTAAAAATCGTCGGACCTGTTTTAAGGAAAACTGGGTTTTGAAAATAGTTTTAAAACATTGAGATCTTCCCGAGGGGTTGAGTAGGTTCAGGATGCATGTGTCCTCGTGCCAGAGGGCCGAGTGGATTTTTAGAGCTCTGTGAGTTGAGTTCTAGTGTCATTTGAGGTTGAGATTCCTTGTTGAGATTGATGAGTTTATTCTAGATCTTGGGTCGTGTTCTGGTTTAGTGGTGGATATGGTTCTCCCGCTTAGCCTTGAGAGTTTTGGGGGCTCTGGCCGATCGAGTCGTGGAGGTCTCCCGACTCAGCCACGGATCGTGCATTATCAGATTGAGTCGTTGAGGGTTCTCCGACATAGCTGTGAGAGTGTGTGGGCTTTTCCTGTTCGAGTCGTGGAGTCTTTCTCCGACTGAGTATGCTAGTTGAGCATTGAGTTCCGATCTGTTTGATCGAGCATTATCAGATTGAGTCGTTGAGGGTTCTCCGACTGAGTATGCTAGTTGAGCATTGAGTTCCGATCTATTTGATCGTGCATTATCAGATTGAGTCGTTGAGGGTTCTCCGACATAGCTGTGAGAGTGTTTGGGCTTTTCCTGTTCGAGTCGTGGAGTCTTTCTCCGACTGAGTATGCTAGTTGAGCATTGAGATCCGATCTGTTTGATCGTGGATTATAGCCTGCTGAGCCTGGCATTCCTTGCCAGTTATGAGATACTTGAGATACTTGAGTTCGGTGGGGTCGCTCCCCTCGAGCTACGCCCCGGGTGCGATGATGATACCGAGCCAGACGAGGCTGCGATGTGATTACTGAGATGGTCCTAGAGGGACACCCTACGTAAGTCCGTTCCTACGGGATGTGCGGCAGTAGATGAGCGCAGGCTTGATTGACTGGTCCAAAGAGGGACAGTCATTGAGATTGGGGGATATGTGTGAGTGAGTTTCATAGCATGTTCATAGATGAGTTTTTCCTTTGAGCATGATACTTGAGGCAGGTTAGCAGTAGTGGGTGTATGCATATCTTCATCATTTGTAGAGTTTCTTGAGCATGATGATTGAGACATGATAGCTAGTTCCTTTCAGCTTTTATCTATCTATCTATCTGCATACCTATCTGTTGTGCCTCCAGTAGACTTAGTGGGCATACGTGGATATTGAGACGGTACCCACTGGGAACTACCTTTGCAGTAGTTCTCACACCCTGCGGTGACAGGTTTCCCGAGGCTGCTGTTCCGGCTTGCTCGCGCGGAGACAGCTGATCGAGGTGAGGACGTGGCTGTTTAGTTCCTTACCAGCACTAAGAGTCAGAGGTAGAGGTACCTTGTGTATTTTATGACTCCACTTTGTACTGGACATTCTGAGAGATCAGTGAGGATTTCTTGTACTTTTGTAGCTGAGAGACTTTGTATTGAGATTCTATTTATATCAGATGTTCAGTGGATTTCTGTAGCTATTTAGTTCTTTTTAGCTCTGATGCATGTTTAGCTATAGATCTTTTGCAGGGTAGACGCTTCGTCTGTACGGCAGTTTTCGTACAGATGGCGGATCTGTTGGCGAGCCCGGGTCGCAGTTTCGACCCCGGGGCGTGACAGATTAGGGTGGTATCAGAGCCTAGGTTATAGGTCGTTGAGGACTTAGTGACCCTAGGCTTTGGTGGACAGTAGGATGACTGTCGTGAGAGACGTGATTTTAGCGAGAGTCCTGATTGAGTTTATACCTCCCCCGAGGGATTGGGCGAGTGATTTTACATGTTATTCTCTAAAGTGATTATGTTGGCTGCAGACAACATAATACTTTAGAACGGTTAACATGTTATAGACTTTCGCTTGATTGGGTCGAGAGTGTTTGTGGTTTGGTTGGCCGTGACTGTTCTCCTTGTTGGCCCTGTGTTGCCGTGCAGCGGCGAGGGCGTGTTTGACCTTGGATGAGGAGCCCGATCAGCGGGAGGCTGAATGGACAGAGCAGAGAGAGGTCTGAGAGTTACGAGCCCAGGTAGCTCAGTTGTTGAGGCGACATGGCACCAGGAAGAGAACACGGAGCGCGTGATGCGCATGTTTGAGCAGAGAGTATTGTTTGAGGTATCGCCGTAGTACTTCCGGCCGCGACATTGTCGATTTCGACCCAGGTTGCACTGTGAGTAGTGCGGGAGCAGGGAGAGATTGCTGACTGATAGTTGTGCATCCGCCAGTTCCATCCCCTACAGATTTCAGGGCAGAGTGAGAGCCTCGAGAGGCCGAGAACTGGATTGCCGCTTTGGAAAGTGTTTGAGGACTTGTTATTCAGGACAAGCACCGGGTGCACTTGGTTATGCACTTTGGATGTGGACGCCGAGTGTTGGTGGCGTCGAGTCTGTCTCGTTGGACCACCAGGAGAGTGGTTGAGGTTTTGGAGCGAGTTTCTTCGACGGTTGAACAGTGTGCCCCATGTTGCCAGGATGAGGCCCAGGAGATTGATCATGTTGAGACGGGACTGCTTCGAGATGTTACCATTTTTGGATTATCGCGACGAGCGACTTCAGATGCAGCGGTTGTGCATGCCCGATGGATTGATTGAGGTCTGTGATCACGTCCGAGAGGGACGGAGAGCGAGGGACTAGCTCCAGAGAGAGATGTCCAGTGTCGCCTGATTTTGGGATAGTCGAGTGGATCGAGGTTGCCATGATTCCAGGCACAGGACCATGAGCCTCAGAGGAGACAGAGACCAGGAGGTTCTCGATAGTCGAGGCACCAGCAGCAGTGCTAGGATGATTATGTCTTTGCGGGGAGCTGCATTCTTCGCCATAGAGTGACTTTAGGATGAGGGCGATGTTTTTCATGTGTTTAGTCGGGACATCTTCAGGCAGAGGGTCCCAGAGTGGTGTTCTTGGTTTTGCCGTCTGCGACGGCACCCCACTACCCCTTCAGGATGCAGCGGTTCATCCGACTTACCGGTAGGCTGATTGAGCCGAGATGCCGAGGCAGATTGAGTGATGGCCACCATCATCTTGTGGATGAATTGTGCAGCCGATTAGAGGACGCCATGATAGTGGATCGCGTCTTAACAGGTGTGGTTGCTTATGGTCATTAGAGTTGGAGCATGTTGATGCCGACATCGCTGGTGTGTGTTTTATTAGAGCAGGGGTGTAGTGATCCGACCCTTCGGGTATTTTTGAACTCACATGTAATCGCTTAGGCCTTAAGCGAAATAAAATTTATTTAATTTTCTTAAGTCGGCCGGGACTAGGTGTGTGTATTTTTCTGCGATAGAGCGCGAAAAACGATGACCGACGGTGCGATCGGATTCGAAATCCGATATCGGGATCTCCCGGAACGGGATCCTTAGCGTTGCGGTAATTAGTCACGCATCGGGGACCGTGCAAAATATCTTGCACCCGTTAGAGATAAGGTGGGTTATCTCGTAGGGTAATTAATTAATTAATTAACTAATTATCCGGTGAGGAAAATTTAAATCCTCCTACGTACGAATTAATTTAGGATTTAAATTGTGGGATTTTATCTCGTGCATTAGATAAGAGATAAAATCGGGATATTTAAATCGGGGATTTGTTTCCCACAAGATTACTTAATAAAGGTGATTAAATAATCGGTGACTAAAATTTAAAAAAAAAAAGGTTGATTTAAATATCCGGTAATTGAATCCAATTGGGATTTGATTATTTAATAAGGGTGGTTAAATAATCGGGTGGTCAGAATTTAAGGTGATTAAATAACCGGTGGTCAGATTTTAAGATTTAATATCCCGTCAGCCGATATTTATGTGAGAGATAGAAACGGGGAGATTCGGGTTTTCCTACGTACGTAAAATTAAGGAGGTATAAGATAGGGTTATCGGTAGGGATTAATTAATTAATAAATTAATTAATCGAACCGAAAATATCCGAAGGGATTTTTGGCGTGATTTTGGATAAGTAAATGGGAGAACTATTTATTCTCCTGTTTACCGAGCGCCGAGCGAAACCCTATTCTTATTTTACCGCCTCCTCAAACCCTCCTCTTTCGTGCTACCGAAACCCCCAACCGGTGAGGAAAAGTAAGAGAAAAGAGAGAACGGATCCATAACCGGAGAAAGGAGAAGGAACCAATCGTCCCAAACGCCGACCCGAGGGCAAGAAACGTGACCGGACACTTTCCCGAAGATCTCCGGTTAGTTTTATATTTTTTAATAATTTTTCCGAATTTTCCTAGTCGCCCGTTTTAGGTTTCTTGAATTTCTCCCCCGTCCCCGTTACCGTCGTCGTCATCGTAGTTATGTTAGACGACGGAACGGACAAAGGAGGCGCGCGGTGCCACTAGGGCATCGCGCGGGGTGAAGGGGAGAAACACACGGACGACCGGGCGCCACCGCAAGCGGCGGCGGCGCCGCGCGGGTCACACCCGCGCGGGCGCCGCGCGGACACCGCGCGGCCGCCGCGCGGGCGCCCCGCGCGGGTGCCGCGCGGGGTGCCGCGCGGCGGCCGCGCGGGCGCCGCGCGGGCACCCGCGGGGCGCCGCGCGGGCGCCCCGCGCGGGCGGCCCTGCGCGGGCGGCCCCGCGCGGGGTGCCGCGCGCACCCTGCGCGGGGTGCCGCGCGGCGGCCCTGCGCGGGCGGCCCCGCGCGGGTGCCGCGCGGGCGGCCCCGCGCGGGGAGCCACGCGGGGTGCCGCCCGGGCACCCGCGCGGGGTGCCGCACGGGCGCCGCGCGGGCGTTCGCGCGGGGGCGCCGCGCGGACCCGTGTCCGCACGAGCACCGCGCGAACGCCGCGCTGGGTGCTGTGAGGACGCCGTCCGCGGAGCCCCGCCATGCGCGGCTCCGACGGACGGTGACGGCCGTTCAAGGCATGGGTGCCCCGCCGGACAGCGGGACGGTGCCGGACTTTTGTAAATAATAATGTGGGGTATTTTTCTATTGCGATATGTTAGTATATTTTCTGACCTTAGTGTCCGTGCGGACTTTATATAGGTCCGGGTGCGCAGCGGGAGAGTGCAAAGGGCTCGGGTGACCCGTCTTCTCTCCAACCAGGTGGGTAGAGTTGCCATAAGTGCAACAAGTGCAGTAAGTGCATTTATCGCCATTAAAGTATTCTTTAATTTACCTAACAAAGTAGATGGTAAGCTAACCTTTCGATTAAAGATATTTTATCTGACAATTTAAGCGGCTGCGGTCGCGGTGCTCACTACACGCCAATTTTGGCAATCCGGTGACGGATGCTGCACGTACACTGGCGGACCGGGCCACCGCATGGTGTACTTTTCCGGAAAAGTGGTCTTTTTGACCCGTGTGCCTCACAAAGGAGTGGGAGCCGTGAGGACCTCTTCACGGCTGCTATAGGGGCCGCACTAGCCCCGTGAAGTGGTTAAAGCATCAAAAGGTGTTTGTGCACGAGGGGGGACTTTAGTCACCCCGACAGGTACTCTGGGACTGGTGCCCAGCTTAAAATATGCACGGGGGGTTTAACGAAAGGTTACGGGGTACTCGGTGTATTCGGTTTGTTTTCCCTTCTTGTTACTATTAGACATCTACTTTGTTTGTCACTGACGTTACCCACTCCGTGACAGGTACTGCTATTAGGTGCGTCAGCCGGGGTGACGGTGGGACTGCGTAGTGAGGACCGTAGTCGGACACTTGGTTATCTTGATTCTTTTGACTCCAACTCATTTCCTTATGCATGAATCTTTATTTTGCTTGTGGATGGCTTAGTTGTGAACTTGTATTAGCTCTGTGGATGAGGTGTAGGTTATAGTATGATACTTTTAGTAGTGTTCTTATGTGCGGCATGTTTTCATGATGAGTTAAAGGATTGCGAAAATGTTTTCTCAAATGAAGTGCCGTGTGGGCACGGGTTTTCAACTCTGGGCTTTATCCTTTCCAAACAGTGATGCCGCTTAATTAACTTGCTATAATTGATGGTGAACGTCTACGGTATGGTTGTTGGTTGGGAATTGATGCATAATATTTGTGATTGAATGACATGTTGTAAATAAGACGCCGTGCATATGCAAAGGAGACTCTGTCCGTGGACAGAGTGAATTTGCGTATGTGGCGGTCTGGCACGCACCGGGGTTGAAGATTATGTTTCCTTATTAAAAAGAAAAAAAAAAAAATAGACACGTTTTTCCGCTTCACATGACTTAAAAACCCCCGGGGGCGTGACAAGGGGTAGCTTCGCGTGGGCCAGAGATGGGACTGTTGGCTTGTGCACGTGAGGATCAGGTTTCAGATCATGTATAGCACAGGTATGAGTGTTGCCAGTTCCGCCCAGTTTTGTAGGACCTTGGATTTGATCCTAGAGTTGTTAGTCCTACATCAGCTCCGAGATGTGGATATGAGGTTGGATAGGGATTGGTTATCCCAGTGTGTGCTATCTTGGATTGTCAAGAGTGGACAATGACCCTCCGTGGACCTGGCCAGGAGGAGTGTGGTTATAGAGGATGTTAGAGCACGACAGAGGTGGAGTCGTGGTCGTATCGCTTGGATAGCGATTGTAGAGGAGGTGCCTACGGCGGCACCGGGACTAAAGGATTATCTTTATCGCCCGTGTGATCCCGGACAGGAGTTTACCTGATCTGATGTCGAAGCCGCCGTTTAGTGAGACTGAGATCGAGTTAGTGATCGACGTGGTTTTGGGAACCGCGTCGACTTCAGCATCTCTCTTGGAGTATCACTCGTGAGCCAGTGAGAGAGCTGTTAGCGCAGTTGCGAGATCCGAGGGATCGAGGGGTCTGTGTGACCCAGTACCACGTCGTGGGATACGACTGTGAGGATCCGAGAGATTGTTATTTTGCATGTGTTACCACCCGTTGATACACGGTGGTGATGCCACGCCGTTGATACACGGTGGTGATGCCACGCCGTTGATACACGGTGGTGATGCCATGCCGTTGGTACACGACAGTGATGCCACGTTGTGAGTGCACAACGGTGAGAGTGCTGTGATGATTTGGGCACGGTTAGATTTGGATCGTGTTGGGTTGATGCCTTGCGGGACATTGGAGGCCTTGTGGAACCCTACAGCTGAGAGCTGTGCCAGATAAAGTCTGAACCGATAAAGACATTTTGAGCTTACAGTGAGGTCAAGGGATTGACTAAGGCCCTGCGGCCTTTTGGATTTGAGGACTTGTGTGTTCCGGCGTACTTGGACCGGGCAGTAGAACCAGTGTGAGTTTGAGCTCTACAGTGAGTTGCCGTGCCAGTGGTTGGTTAGATTTTTATACTTGGAATTTATTTCCGAGGTGACTTAGAGCACAAGGAGCACTTGAGGTTAGTGCTGCAACTTCTGGGAGAGAAAAAGTTGTTGTTTGCCAAGTTGAGAGAGTTTGTGCTTGACTTTGAAAGGTTTTGTGGTTGGGCCAAGTATTACCGCTGCAGGAGTGATAGTGGACACGACGAAGAGTGTTGCCGTTGGGGTTCGGCTTAAACCCATGATAGTGACAGAGGTCCAGAGTTGTGGATTACGCAGTGCCAGCAAAACTTTGAGGAGTTCAAGCTGTGGATGGTATTAGCATCATTGTGAATGGTTGCCTGAGACAGAGAGAGATTTGAGATATCTATCGATCCTAGAACCTGAGGTACTGGGTTACTCAGAAGGAATTTGATTTGGGGCAATGCCGGTGGATAAAGTTATTAAGGATGTATGATTGAGCTTACATTAACGTCCCGACAAACCCAGTGTGGTCGCAGCTGCCTTGAATAGGCGAGCGGTGCAGTTTTGGAGTATGATGGTTACTCAGCAGATGCCGCTGAAAGAGTAATTGAGACGAATTGAGATTAAGGTGGTGTTCCCTGGGAATGTGGCAAAACTTGTGTTTTGGACTCGTAACCCACTCCGTTGGACAGGGTTAGAGAGGGAACTTCTCAGTGAATGCAGCGGGAGTACTGAAGTACAAGGACCGCATCTGTGTACCCGTGGATTGAGAGTTAGGGGTTGAGTGTTGTTCCTGATGTTGAACTTCTTACCCGATGGATGGAAGTAAGAATGCTTTTGTAAAGCTCTCAGCATTGTGGTTGCTAAGGAGCAACGGAAAAGTTATGCCAATTGGAGGCAGGGAGTTTTAGTGACTTCTGGAAACCACTATCCACAGAATGTGCAGATTTGAGATTTCGCGGGAAGTGGAGTCCGCGAATTGTTGGCATATTCGAGGGGTTAGAGCGCATTGGATCAGTTGCTCACCGAGTTGCGCTACCGCCATGATTTGGCATGTACCCACGAGGACGTTGGTGTATCCATTCTGAGGGAAGTATGGATTTGGATTCCTTGCACGATTTGGACTTCGCTTCTTTGGAGTCAGATGAGGATTTGAGCCTTTCTGATGAGAGAAAGGCCACTTGAGAGCCTGAGGATGAATTGAGGATCTCCTATCCCACTTGTTTGGGTCACCCTCCTGAGATTTTGGATTTGAGGTTTCGAGGACGAAACCTTTTTAAGGAGGGGAGAGTGTAGAGTACCGGAGCTTCGGGCAGTGTGCCGACTCCACGTGGCAGCCTGGTACTGTGGAAATACCTTCAGCAGGTTCTGATTTTATTTACAGATGAGTTCGGGATGTCCCGGAGCGACGCGGAAGTATTTTTGTAGAAAAGTGAGTTGCGTCGGATTGAGAGCTTGCGGGTCGAGCATTGGTTTCATGGATGGGTTTGATGTGAGTTAAATCCCTTGGGACATGTGTATTATGAGTTTACAGAGGTGTTCGGTGGGTTCGGGGTGATGCTGAGGTCCCGAGGCGAGAAAGTGAGTTGACGGGGCATTTCGGAGATTTTCTGGCTGTTTCTTCTGGAGCCCTTTGGGTGGCCTGGTTCCGGAACTCTTTAGTTCCGGAACCAGGGGCTGTGTACCGGTACCAAATGGGTGGTACCGGTACACAAGCACAGGAAATGCCCGAAATGGCTCGGATTGGTGCACAGTGAGTTGAGGTATGGGCTTCTTCTGTTCCACCACTCCCGTCATGTTTTAATACCTTTGAACACCAGCTCCCTCACCCATCTTCCATCTCTCATTCATCCTCCTCCATTCTTGCTGCCAGAGAAGAGGAAGAAAGAAGAAGTTGAAGGAGAAGAGAAGGGTCTGTGAGCTTCGTGCTTGGTGGGAGTTGACCCGTCAACGGTGCGCGCACGAGAGCAAAATTGAGGTAATTTGATCATTGAAAATTATGGTTTTGGACTCTTTGATTCTCCTCTTGGGTTTTATTGATGGAATTGAATGGTATATTGAGTTAATTTCCATCCTTGCTCCCTTCTGTGCTCTCGGGTTGAGGCAGGCAGGCTTGGATTACTGCGCAAATCCGCAGCACTGTGCGTGCATGCTTTCGTGTAGTAGAGTGATCAGGCTGAGCTGAGATTTTTTTTGTGGTGGCCTAGCTGGGTGCTGTGGAGGTTGACTGGAGCTCGCCGTGGATTTTTTTCGAGACGCGCAATGGCGCGCGTGCGCGCGAGAGGCACAGTGCAGTTTCTTCAGTTTTTGCGCCCGTTTCTTCTTCACCGTTTTCGGCGCGGCCTTCGGAAAGCTTTTGAGGTGGGTTGGAATTTCTTCAAGATGTATGGAATGCCCTTTAAAGCTATTGAATGCATGTTGATCATGTTTTAGCTTAATTATTTGCATACTGGTAAATCTGATAGTTGCCTAGAAAATTGTAGAAATACAATTATGAGCCCAAATATTTTTAGCATGATCTAGAAGTGAATTGACACTAGATTGCATGATTGGTTGGCATTATATTGGCATCTGAACCGTTTTAAATCGTCGGACCTGTTTTAAGGAAAACTGGGTTTGAAAATAGTTTTAAAACATTGAGATCTTCCGAGGGGTTGAGTAGGTTCAGAATGCATGTGTCCTCGTGCCAGAGGGCCGTGGATTTTTAGAGCTCTGTGAGTTGAGTTCTATGTCATTTGAGGTTGAGATTCCTTGTTGAGATTGATGAGTTATTCTAGATCTTGGGTCGTGTTCTGGTTTAGTGGTGGATAGGTTCTCCCGCTTAGCCTTGAGAGTTTTGGGGGCTCTGGCCGATCGAGTCGTGGAGGTCTCCCGACTCAGCCACGGATCGTGCATTATCAGATTGAGTCGTTGAGGTTCTCCTCCGACATAGCTGTGAGAGTGTGGGGCTTTTCCTGTTCGAGTCGTGGAGTCTTTCTCGACTGAGTATGCTAGTTGGCATTGAGTTCCGATCTGTTTGATCGAGCATTATCAGATTGAGTCGTTGAGGGTTCTCCGACTGAGTATGCTAGTTGAGCATTGAGTCCGATCTATTTGATCGTGCATTATCAGATTGAGTCATTAAGGGTTCTCCGACATAGCTGTGAGAGTGTTTGGGCTTTTCCTGTTCGAGTCGTGGAGTCTTTCTCTCCGACTGAGTATGCTAGTTGAGCATTGAGATCCGATCTGTTTGATCGTGGATTATAGCCTGCTGAGCCTGGCATTCCTTGCAGTTATGAGATACTTGAGATACTTGAGGTTCGGTGGGGGGTCGCTCCCTCGAGCTACGCCCCGGGTGCGATGATGTACCGAGCCTGACGAGGCCTGCGATGTGATTACTGAGATGGTCCTAGAGGGACACCCTACGTAAGTCCGTTCCTCCGGGATGTGCGGCAGTGGATGCCTACGTAAGTCCGTTCCTACGGATGTTCGGCAGTAGATGAGCGCAGGCTGATTGGACGGCCAAAGAGGGACAGTCATTGAGATTGGGGGATATGTGTGAGTGAGTTTCATAGCATGTTGCTAGATGAGTTTTTTCCTTTGAGCTGATACTTGAGGCAGGTTGTTTACGGAATTTGAGTTGGCGCATTTCGTGAATAGTTAAGTCTTGAAGATTGAAGATGAAGAAACTCTGGATCATATACCTCAATCTCAAGAAAGAAGAATTCAAAAGGATCAGGTACGTTAAATTAAATAATTTGTGATGATCCGAATACTTCTTATAGTGTAGAAACACCCGGAAGAGGTTTTAACTGCATATTCATCAAAAACTGGACATGGGACATGTTCAGGATCCGGATCATGTCGTTTCGATCCGGATCCCGAAGGGTGCTCGTTCATACACTAGTTCAATCCGGATCATGGCATTTGATGATCCGGATCCCGAACATGAGTTTTACCTGTTGGCTTGAACGATCCGGATCGTGGAATCTCAATCCGGATCCCGAACACATTGTTCTGGTAAAACTGTATGAACGATCCGGATCGTAGATTATGATCCGGATCCCGAACAGGCGGTTTTCTGGAAATTGCTCTCTACGCGTAAGCGATCCGGATCGTGACTTGCGCAGTCCGGATCGTCGCCCGTAAAACTTTCCAGAAAAGTTTGTTTTTGATCCGAATATTCTTCCTAGGGTTTCTAACCTATAAATAGCCCTTCCTTTTCATTTCTAGGGCAATCCACACATCGGAAAAAGAGCCGTCATTTTCAAATATCATTTTATACGGCCTTAGATCCACATATAGAGAAGAACGGAAATCATTAGATCTATTTAATGGTTCTTCATCTATATTGATTAGTTTGATTCTAGGATTTTCATACTCATATCTTGAGTTGAATCAAACTAATGAATACTTAGATGGTATTTCCGATCTACTCTTGATCTAAGTATTCGGCGGATCATCACCACCCAAACAAACAACGATTTACCCCAAAATCGGCGCGTGGACTCGCGTGGCCTTGTGGATTCAAGGTGTTATCGCTTTCGTGGATTCGGAGCGAGGTGCGTTCGTGGATTCGAAGCGTACCATTGGGTGAAGACCGTGGATTCGGTCGGACGTCGTGGATTCGACGTTGGACGCTGTGGATTCAGCGTTGGCGGCGCAAATCGTGGATTCGAGAAGCGTTGCGGAGCGAGCGGAGAAGATCGACTAGGGGCGTATGGTAAAAGGTTGAGTCGTCTGTGAGTACGTTATATCACCTTGTACGTGTGTTAACTCTAGTGGATTTCGCCGTGTTATCGGTCCCGTGGTTTTTTACTCCGGTTTGGAGTTTTCCACGTAAAAATCTTGTGTGTTCTTTTATTTTTCCGCATTGGGTTTTATCGCACAATGATTTTTGAGTGTTTATTGTTTACACCTATTCACCCCCCTCTAGGTGTTTTTTCCCCTATTAGATCCTTATTAACCTAAACCCAACAAGTGGTATCAGAGCGGGAATAGGGTTGTAAACAATGGTTGAAGGTGGAAACATCAATCGACCCCCTTTCTTTGATGGAACTAATTATGCGTACTGGAAAGTACGGATGAAAGCTTTCTTAATTTCCATCGACGAAAGGGTGTGGCAATCAATTGAATTAGGATGGTCTAATCCAACTGAAATTTTAGATGATGTTCGCACCTTGAAACCTAGGTCGAAATGGACCAAGGAAGAGATAGACTTATCTTCTTACAATGGCAAAGGGATTAATGCTCTATTTAATGCTTTGTCACAAACTGAGTTCTCTCGCGTCTCGGCATGTGAGACTGCGAAAGAAATCTGGGATGTTCTTCAAGTTACGCATGAGGGAACTAACCTAGTGAAGATTCAGAAACTGCAAATGCTTACGAGCAAGTTTGACTCAATCTCTATGGCAGAGAATGAATCCTTCACTGACTATTACACACGATTGCAAGACATCGTGAACTCATGTGCTAACTTGGGAGAGAAGATTCCAGAATTTAAAGTTGTAAGAAAAATTCTAAGAACTCTTCCTGAACGATTTCGCCCGAAGGTTGCAGCCATTGAAACAATTAAACACCCGGACGAAATGCGTGTAGAAGAATTAGTAGGTGCTTTACAAACTTATGAAATGACTTTTCCTACTAACTATTCTTCTGGAAAGGCATCCTCTTCTAAGTCTTCAGGTTACGCATTGAAATCAACTAAAGAAGAAGACGCGGATTCATCCTCCTCGGACGACGACGAGAACATTTCTATGGAGGACTTTGAGAAGCAGCTTGCTCTCTTGACAAGGAAGTTTCGCCGCAACTTTCGAAGGGGAAATTCAAGCAAAACTCCATCCTTCGGAAAGTCGAAGAAAGGCAAGGGATTCTCAAGCTACAAGTCAAGAAGCCAAGAGAACTTCTCAAAGGATAAGAAAAGTTCTGAGGGACAAGTTCAGTGTTTCAAATGTCGAGGCTACGGCCACATAGCAACTGAATGTCCCAACAAGAATCCGGCTAAGAAGAAAGTGATGCAAGCAGTCACTTGGGATGACAACTCCACGTCAAATGAGTCATCGTCAAGTGATGAAGAAGACAACGCGACAGCTTTCCACGCGTCCACCAAACCTTCATCCTTCATGTGCTTAATGGCAAGTACATCCGACTCACTGTCCAACTCCACTGTGGAAAAGATTGCAACGGACGATGAGTCAGATAATTCGGAAGGTGAAGATTTTGTTTTAGCCTACCATCAACTTCTGAGGGATTCAAAGAAACTGGCTAAACAAAACAAGGGGTTGAAAGAGAGATTACTGGAACTTGAAGTTGAATTAAAAAGAGTAACCTCTATCTCAACCGATCTTGAAGTGGAAAGGGACAATCTGGTTAAGACAAATGTTTCCCTTCAAGAGTCCAATGAGCATTTCGAGAAGAGTTATGTAGACATGGTGAACAAAGCGAACTACTTCTTGAAGCTCTACGGCGAGGCCCGACAGGAAAAATCTGAAATGACAGAGACCATACGCCAACTAAAGGATGACTTACAGAGATTTACTTCTGGAAGGAGTAAGTTGGACAGACTCCTTGGTCTCGGTCAAAGAAACAAGTTCGGCCTCGGATACACTCAAACTGGAGACATTCCAAGTTCGAGTGGTACGGTATTTGTGCCTTCGTCGGTATCTCCTCCTCCGACACCGGTGTTCACGCCAAGCAACGACAACGAACCTACTACATCATCTTCGGAATCGACAAGAACCAAGGTATGTTTTCGTTGTGGCATTTCAGGGCACATCAGAAGAAACTGCAAGACTGGAGCCAAATGCACACCTCAAGAACATCTTGCAGCAACTACCAAAAGGGCTATTCCTCGGAAAACCACTCCAACCAAATTGACGGAAAAGAGCCTTGGTAGTACATCGCTCAAGACGACATCTTCAAGGAGCAGCAATTCTTCAAGCAAGACGCCCTCACCTAGGAAATCAACTCCACGAGCACTACAGTCGCATACCAAAAAGGTTTGGGTGCGCAAAGGTGAGATCTTTCCCTGTCTTGCTACCACTGTTTCCTTACATGCATATGATAGTTCGTCTTGGTATTTGGATAGCGGGTGTTCCCGACATATGACCGGCGATAAAAACTGTTTTCAAACTTTTGAGAAAAACTCCGGAGGACTTGTTGTTTTCGGAGATGGCCGGTCTTCCAAAATTGTTGGAAAGGGAACAGTAGCTATTCCAGATGGCCCGGTTCTAGATAATGTATTATTTGTTCATGGCCTAAAGACTAACCTCATAAGCATAAGTCAACTGTGTGATAGTGGTTATTCAGTTAATTTTTCATCTGATAAATGCACTGTAACTGACTTGAACCATGCTTTCTTTTTAAAGGGGGTTAGATCAGAAAATAATTGTTATGTAGTTCCTTCTAAAATTTCTGAAAAATGTAACCTAGCATCTTTGAAAAATGAAACACTTTGGCATGAAAGGCTAGGTCACATAAACTTTAAGGAACTTTCTAGAATTTCAAATAAAGATGTGGTCAAAGGGGTTCCGAAACTTTCTTTTGAACAAAACCTTGTGTGTGGCGGTTGCCAAAAGGGAAAACAGTCTAGGACTGCACACAAGAATTTGAACCACATAGGTACCAAACGGCCTTTGGAACTTTTGCATATGGACTTAATGGGGCCAACTCGTCAACCATCTCTTGGAGGTAAATGGTATATTTTTTTGTTGGTTGATGACTTTTCTAGATATACTTGGGTAGCCTTTCTAAAGGAAAAAGCTGATACCTTTGACTCTTTTCTCGAAATCTGCAATCGTATTATGATAGAAAAGAATGAAAGGATTACTCGAGTGAGGAGTGATAGAGGTGGTGAATTCATTAATTCTAGATTCATTGATTTCTGTGTTTCAAATGGAATTAAACATGAATTCTCCGCACCTTACACACCTCAACAAAATGGTGTAGTCGAGCGCAAGAACAGGGTCGTTCAGGAGATGGCTCGTGTTATGCTTCATAGCCGGAACCTTCCTTTATACTTTTGGGCTGAAGCGGTGAACACGGCTGTCTATGTTATCAATCGAGTGTACTTGCGCCCGGGGACTTTTAATACACCATATGAACTTTGGTTTTGTAGAAAACCTAACATCAAGTATTTTCGCATTTTCGGGAGTCGTTGTTTTATCTTACGTGATCGTGAAAACCTTGGAAAATTTGACTCTCGAAGTGACGAAGGGATTTTCTTAGGTTATTCTACAAACAGCAGAGCATATCGAGTCTTTAACTTAGAATCTAAGACGATCGTAGAATCGATTAATGTTAAGGTAGATGAGGCTTTTCACTTTGAATCAGAAAAATCTACCCTCGATATCTCTATTGATGATGATTCACCTGCTAATGCATCTTCTTCTAACAATTCTTTCGATAATAATATTGATGCATCTAACGGTTCTTCAAGCTCATGTGATGTGCAGGAATCATCTCGTGTACCTCCGCCTACTCCTCTACCTCAGACGTTACGCATCTCCAAGGATCACCCTGAGTCGAACATAATTGGAGATCCACAAGAAGGAGTTAGAACACGGAGACAATTGGTTTGCGGATTTGCATGCTATGTATCTCAAATCGAACCAAAGAATGTTGATGAAGCTCTCCAAGATGATTATTGGATTAAAGCAATGCAGGAAGAGCTACATCAATTCGAGCGAAACAAAGTCTGGGAACTGACAAAGCCTCCGAAGCAACACAATGTGATAGGTACCAAATGGATCTTCAAGAACAAGAAAAACGAAGAAGGTACTATCATCCGGAACAAAGCAAGGTTAGTTGCTCAAGGCTATTCTCAAGTCGAAGGTATAGACTTTGATGAAACCTTCGCCCCAGTAGCTAGACTCGAGTCCATTCGTATACTGTTTGCTATTGCTTGTCATTTTAAAATCAAATTATTTCAAATGGACGTTAAGAGCGCCTTTTTAAATGGATTTTTAAATGAGGAAGTTTATGTAGCTCAACCGAAAGGTTTTGTGGATCATAAACTACCTAACCATGTTTTTCGACTGAAAAAGGCTCTTTACGGTCTGAAACAAGCACCGCGAGCATGGTACGAAAGGTTGACAAAGCACCTTTTGGAAAAGGGCTACACTCGAGGGGGAGCTGACAGGACTCTCTTTGTGAAGCATTATCAAAACAATTTCATAGTTGCTCAAATTTATGTCGATGACATTGTTTTTGGAGCAACGAGGGATAATGATGCTTCTAAATTCGCGGAGACCATGGAAAGCGAATTTGAGATGTCCATGATGGGCGAGTTGAATTACTTTCTTGGATTACAAGTTAAGCAGAACGATGAAGGAATTCACTTGTGTCAATCCAAGTATGCACTGGAGTTGGTCAAAAAGTTTGACCTTGAAAATTCGAAAGATTTTCCAACTCCAATGGGAACTAGCCATAAGGGACTTGGAAGTGAATCACAATGTGAGAATGTAGACGAGAAACTGTACCGGAGTATGATTGGAAGTCTACTATATCTCACGGCTAGTCGCCCGGATATATCCTTCAGTGTGGGGATTTGTGCGAGATATCAATCAGCACCGAAGGAGGTTCACCTGAAAGCGGTGAAACGGATCATCCGGTATATCAAAGGTACAATCAGTTTCGGAATTTGGTATCCCATGGGAACGACTTTGGATATTGTTGGATACTCAGATGCCGACTGGGCTGGTTCTGTGGATGACCGAAAAAGCACGAGTGGTGCATGCTTCTATCTAGGCCACTGTCTTGTTGCATGGCACAGTAAGAAACAGAACTGCATAGCACTCTCGACTGCCGAAGCGGAGTACATTTCTGCAGGAAGTTGCTCAACCCAATTGATTTGGATGAAGAGCGTGTTGAGTGATTTCCGAATTTCAACATCTTCGGTAACCATTTTATGTGACAACACTAGTGCCATTAACATTTCTAAAAACCCTGTGTTGCACTCTAGAACAAAACATATTGAACTTAGATATCATTTTCTTAGAGAGCTAGTTGAATCAAACATTCTTCAACTGTCATATATTTCAACTGAAGATCAATTAGCTGACATCTTGACAAAACCTTTGGATCAAAAACGTTTTATTCACTTGCGTAAAGCAATTGGCATGCTTTCCTTGAAATAACCTCTTTTGAAACTTTTGCTTAGATTAGGTTTTGTTTTTGTTCTTTGTATTTGTTTTGTTCTTTATCTATGTTTTGTACATAGCACACTAATTGAGCACATTTCATAATTGACTTTACTTGCACCTTGACATGCATTTAGAAATTTATTATGTCCTTGATGTCATAATATCTCAATGTTGCAATGATCATTTACGTTATTTAAACCATCTTCTAAGTGATCAAAGTCAATTTCTCTCTCAATGATCTCTTGGTATAGTCATTATCATATTTGATTGCTTAGTCGAGTATGAATTCGAGATCAATGGGTTGGTTGAATACCTTATATATTAAATAATTGATAGCCAATTGAGGGGGAGTCAATGAAATCTGAAATGCTCAAAAGATGTGGAAAGAGTTACATCCCAGTGAGGAGTGTGAAAACTACCACCACATGGAGAAAATGAAAGAAAAAGAAACTCCATGAATGAAAAGCAAACTTTTTGTTTTGAAAATTGTTGATGAAACTCATATTGAAATACTTGACTCAGTCGTATTTCATGGTTGGTATAAGGTGGGATTTTTAGTAAAAGATGCTCAAAGAGCCACTCCTTCAACAGATTGTCTAGATATATTATCTAACTTATCTGGGATTTCAAACATCTATTGATCTTGGTACTTCATTTTCTTTACTGAAATTGATGATTTGATAAAGACATTACACATAGGATCAAGATAGATGTAATTGAAGTTGTTCAACTTTAAGTGTTTTAACTTTCGTAAATCTTCGTTTCATTTTTGGATATTATTGATAGATTTTGCATAATCTATTTCTTGTTGTATGGAACGATGCTATTTGTTTAAAGTTGACATGATAAAATGCTTACATACTTTTTCTGGAGTTTATTGTTTTTTTAACTTTTCTGGAGAAAAAGGTGTAGGCGATCCGGATCGTGGCAAAGTGATCCGGACCCCGAACGCAGGATTCTCTCCCTGCGTATAGCCGATCCGGATCGTGGCAAGTGATCCGGATCCCGAATGCAGGATCTTCCCTGTATGTGGCCGATCCGGATCTCATTCACGACCGATCCGGATCGCGGCTAGGGCTTCTTATAGAAACTTCAGATTCAAGATTTCTTTACCAAAATTTCTGATTTCCAAGCTTCTAGAGTTTCTCTTTCTAGATCTCTTGCTTCCTAGTGCTTCAAAACTCAAGCTTCTTCGGATTCAAGTAAGTTTTCATGATCAAAACTCGGTTTTTCACAGTTTTTAGGTTTTTTCATCAAACGCGAGCAGAAAAGATGGATTTTCTTCGTTTGTGAACGGTTTTTGATCAAACTTCTTTTGAAATAAGAACTCTGGATCTATTAGTTTTGCTTTTATGCTGGGTTTTTGCATGATTAACGAGTTTTTAGCCTTCGATTTCTAAAAATTCGGTTTTAGGGCATAAAAGAGGAATTTGTGTAAAACATGAAATTGATCTATTTTTAACATTCTTTTTGGAAAACTAATTTGATTCTTAGCTTCTCTATATGATTATGATTGTCTAGGTACAATGTGTTAAGATTTTTCAAAATTTGACAATTTTTCATATGTTCTTGAGTTGGTTTTCACAGGACATTCTCTTTAGAACTCAAAGCACTAGGATCAATGACTTTCTCCTGGTTGGTACTGTTACTTATCTCGATGGTGCTCACTAGACCAACCAATAAGTTGAAGAGGGCTAAGAAAGTTCAAAGAAAAGGAGAGGTTGAAATTATCAGTGATACTGAACTTGAGAAAAACCCAGATGAAGTACACTGGGACATGTTAACGGATGACGATGATGATGACGAGTTTGTGCCTGCTGACTCGAAGCAAAAAGGAAAAGCACCAGTGAACTCTGGGAAGGCTTCTATGCCTGCCCCAACTATTTCTCTAAAACGTAAGCGGCTCGCTCGACGTTTTGGACGGAGAAAGGAGACCGATGTTGAACCACCAATAGCTCCGGACTCTCCGCCACGAGATGAAGAAGTGTTTGTTAACAATGACCGGCTTAGAGCATTTGCACATCGCGAGTGCATTGGCGAAAGACACGTGAACATTGAAGCTCTACGAAGTCACTCTCCTGAATTTGGTACTTTGATTGATGAAGCAAATCTCATTCAAGTATGTCGCTTCCCGGAAACTCTCGGATACTGCCTGCACCATGTGAGGACCTTCTATACCAACGCACGGCATCTTCGCGAATTTGAGAACGGTCCGATGGAATTCTATACGAATATCCAAGGAACGAGAATTAAAATCACCCCACAGTTGATTGGTGAGGTTTTGGGAATGGAAGCAAGCGGAAGAGGAGCTCACTATCTGAAAGGAGTGGATTTGACAAATACTTTATGGTGTAAAGTTATTGAGGGGATTTGTCTCGAGGGAACTCAATCAACGAACAAATCAGTTCGATCCAAAGAACTTCGTCTGGAATATCGCTTCCTGAACTTCATCACTTGCTACAATATACTTCCAAACATGCAGACGAAGGTTGTGAGATGGGAACGGTTGTTGTTCTTATATCTCATAGGACACCCGTCAGAAGCAAGGGCATTGAATGTCAACATACCATACATCATCTGGAACAGAATGACACGATATGTTGAGCATCCTCATCCTACCGAAAGAATTCCTTTTCCATTGATCATAATGAGGATCTTACAGAAATTTCAAGTTGACATCACCTCGGCGACGTATCATCAATGTTTGAACATGATAGACGAGTCCACAATTGTCAAATCTCTTCACAAGCTGCCTCATGTCACTCAAGCTTCTGCATCTGGAAAGAAGCCTGACACGGATGCATCACCATCTCATCAAGCACCTGGCACAGATGATGAAGCATCATTGACTTCAATTTTCAAGTTGCAGCAACGACTATCCGTTCAGCAGGAACGAATGTTGAAGGAACAACAAAGGGTTGCGAATGAACTGGAGCTAACCACAGCAGCTCACATCACCATCACGAAGAAAATAAACTCAATGGACAAGCGGATGCGAAAGATTATGTCCAAGATTGGTTGCATGAGTTCAGACTTTTCAGATTCTGATAACTAACTTTGTCTTTTTGTGCAGGATTTATTTCTCGATAACTGAATTTGGATTAGTTTAGTTGATTCTTTTAGTCTAGTTTAACTCTCAGTTTGTGCATATTCTTAGGTTAATTCTCTTTTTGTGCATATTGTTAGAAACTTATGAACTTTTTGTTTACTCTCCTTACATATTGTAGCTCATGCTACATTTTTGGCTTTATTTGTGACAAAAAGGGGGAGAGAATGAGAGTGAGAGTTGAAGAGTTATAAACTCTGAACAATGAAAAACAATGAACTCTGAACAATGACTGTGAATGAATCAAGGAATGAATCAAGGTAAGTATGAATCTCAACTCAACTTGGTTTTTCTTTTGTGGATTGTGACATGCTTCTCTACTAACTATTTGACTAACTATTTGGGCATGTAATATGACTAACAAGTTGATGTTGGACTAACATACTTTGACATTTGGTTTTCAACTGCTTAGAAGATATGTTGGTTTTAACTATGTTCTTTCACATATCTGATTCTTTCAAATGTCATGATGAGATCAAACTCTAATTCTGCATTTGGTTTTCAATGTTTCAATTCTTGAGGTATCTAACGATTTTGTTTGTCAAGAATGTTTTCTGTGTGCAGAAGTTACAGATGTCTAAGTCTAGAGTCTGTTCTAGGAGTTTATCTCATGTTTTTATTTTTCATGGAACTCTTTTGTAAATTTTTGTTGTATGGTGATAGCAACAAAAATATCCTTTTTGAATTTTCTTTGTGGATCTGTGTTTTGTCACGAAACCGCCAAAGGGGGAGATTGTTACGGAATTTGAGTTGGCGTATTTCGTGAATAGTTAAGTCTTGAAGATTGAAGATGAAGAAACTCTGGATCATATACCTCAATCTCAAGAAAGAAGAATTCAAAAGGATCAGGTACGTTTAACTAAATAATTTGTGATGATCCGAATACTTCTTATAGTGTAGAAACACCTGGAAGAGGTTTTAACTGCATATTCATCAAAAACTGGACATGGGACATGTTCAGGATCCGGATCATGTCGTTTCAATCCGGATCCCGAAGGGTGCTCGTTCATACACTAGTTCAATCCGGATCATGGCATTTGATGATCCGGATCCCGAACATGAGTTTTACCTGTTGGCTTGAACGATCCGGATCGTGGAATCTCAATCCGGATCCCGAACACATTGTTCTGGTAAAACTGTATGAACGATCCGGATCGTAGATTATGATCCGGATCCCGAACAGGCGGTTTTCTGGAAATTGCTCTCTACGCGTAAGCGATCCGGATCGTGACTTGCGCAGTCCGGATCGTCGCCCGTAAAACTTTCCAGAAAAGTTTGTTTTTGATCCGAATATTCTTCCTAGGGTTTCTAACCTATAAATAGCCCTTCCTTTTCATTTCTAGGGCAATCCACACATCGGAAAAAGAGCCGTCATTTTCAAATATCATTTTATACGGCCTTAGATCCACATATAGAGAAGAACGGAAATCATTAGATCTATTTAATGGTTCTTCATCTATATTGATTAGTTTGATTCTAGGATTTTCATACTCATATCTTGAGTTGAATCAAACTAATGAATACTTAGATGGTATTTCCGATCTACTCTTGATCTAAGTATTCGGCGGATCATCACCACCCAAACAAACAACGATTTACCCCAAAATCGGCGCGTGGACTCGCGTGGCCTTGTGGATTCAAGGTGTTATCGCTTTCGTGGATTCGGAGCGAGGTGCGTTCGTGGATTCGAAGCGTACCATTGGGTGAAGACCGTGGATTCGGTCGGACGTCGTGGATTCGACGTTGGACGCTGTGGATTCAGCGTTGGCGGCGCAAATCGTGGATTCGAGAAGCGTTGCGGAGCGAGCGGAGAAGATCGACTAGGGGCGTATGGTAAAAGGTTGAGTCGTCTGTGAGTACGTTATATCACCTTGTACGTGTGTTAACTCTAGTGGATTTCGCCGTGTTATCGGTCCCGTGGTTTTTTACTCCGGTTTGGAGTTTTCCACGTAAAAATCTTGTGTGTTCTTTTATTTTTCCGCATTGGGTTTTATCGCACAAAGATTTTTGAGTGTTTATTGTTTACACCTATTCACCCCCCTCTAGGTGTTTTTTTTCCCCTATTAGATCCTTATTAACCTAAACCCTACAGGTTAGCAGTAGTGGGTGTATGCATATCTTCATCATTTGTAGAGTTTCTTGAGCATGATGATTGAGACATGATAGCTAGTTCCTTTCAGCTTTTATCTATCTATCTATCTGCATACCTATCTGTTGTGCCTCCAGTAGACTTAGTGGGCATACCGTGGATATTGAGACGGTACCCACTGGGAACTACCTTTGCAGTAGTTCTCACACCCGCTGCGGTGACAGGTTTCCCGAGGCTGCTGTTCCGGCTTGCTCGCGCGGAGACAGCTGATCGAGGTGAGGACGTGGCTGTTTAGTTCCTTACCAGCACTAAGAGTTAGAGGTAGAGGTACCTTGTGTATTTTATGACTCCACTTTGTACTGGACATTCTGAGAGATCAGTGAGGATTTCTTGTACTTTTGTAGCTGAGAGACTTTGTATTGAGATTCTATTTATATCAGATGTTCAGTGGATTTCTGTAGCTATTTAGTTCTTTTTAGCTCTGATGCATGTTTAGCTATAGATCTTTTGCAGGGTAGACGCTTCGTCTGTACGGCAGTTTCCGTACAGATGGCGGATCTGTTGGCGAGCCCGGGTCGCAGTTTCGACCCCGGGGCGTGACACGCGAACCCTCCTGGGTACAACAAAAGGTCCAAAGTTACACTTTATGCTCAAAATATTCCAAGTACATACAATTCTATTGGAACAATCCCAAAAATGTGAATTTTTCACCTACAGCAAGAACTCAGAAAAATCCAACAAAAATACTGTCGCGTTCTTCGCGTCGATACCTTCGAAACGAGTATCTGCACGTCAAATTCCGAGCCCCGTAGGCCGAGTTACAAATTCCACAATACAGGGCGCTCACAAACACACAACCACATATCTGTATTTCCATGCACAGATAAAGGGAGAAAAATATACCTTCGGGCAAGCCTTAGAAAAATCCAATAAAAATACTGTGATAATCCTCGCATCGAGTAGATGAAAAAAGTGTAAAGGCACGTCTCCATCCGATGCCCGGTTACGGAGATAATAATCCGGCAAGGTGTCACTGTCCAGAAATTCCATCAGCGGCAAAGGGGTTTAAAAACGTACTCGGAACCCCAAACAAAGCTCAAATCAGAGAAAAGTGGACAATACAAGAATCGTAGATATACCTCTCGTGAATCCAACACCGTGAAAATCATCCGAAAATACTGTCGGGGTAGCTCTGTGGACCTCTCAGACCGAAATGCGACGATAACGGGCCTGCGATGAAAGTATGTCGCTCTGTGCTACGATGCCGAAGTTGTCGATGCAGCGCCTTCCAAAAATTCCGAGCCTTCTCCACGAGATGCGTGACAAGGTGAGCAACAAATTTGGTGAAGGGCCCTCAGGCCAAAGAGCTCAGGAAAAGCCTGAAAAGGCAGTGCAAAGGGCCTATTTATAGGCCCAAACCAAAAAAATCCCGAAGTTGGGCTTTTGGGCCGCATTTCCGGGCGCCCGCACGAACCGGGCGGCTACAGTGTTGGGCCCGGCCCAACACTGTTCACGCCCGGAAAGCCCAGGGCCCGCCACGTCTCACCCGAACAGCGGACAGCCACACCGGCCATCCGCTGCTCGACACGTGGCGCACTGAGGTCGCGACACGTGGACCGCACTTGGTCAAACAGTCGCCCACGCACGCGCCCCGAGGCGGCCTGCACTCGCTCCGTGGACCGTGCGCATGTGGACCAGCCAACCATAGATCGCCACGTGTCCTCCCCCCGGTCCACCATACACCCGCTCATTTTTCCCGTGGACCGTGCCCACAACACCAACCAGTCACAAGCTGCCACGTGTCTTGCCCTCCGGTGCACGTCGACCCGTGGACCGCGCACCTGCCCGCGCGCCCGCGCGCCTGCCCGTGCTGCTGCCCACGACGCTGCGCTGCCTTGCTCCCCCGCTACCCGCCGTGCTCCGCCGCTGCCCGCCGCCGCCGCCGCCGCCCGCCGAAACAGTACAAGATGCCTCGAAATCCGTATCGGGTCATCCGAGCTCCGAAAAATGCAAGTAGGTAGTCCATTTTCATCGTTTTCGCGCGCTAAATCCAAATCGGATGTCCGTTTTGCCAAATTCCAACTCTAAAAATTGCCGAAGGCATCCGGAAAGATGTTCTTTTGTCCAAACTTCGCGCTGAGCCCAGTTTTAATATCCATTGCGCGCAAAACCACTTCTAAGCATTCGACGGGGTCATCTGACTACTCTCGTGATCCATTAAACACTCTGAGTCCAACACTAGTGTCCAGTCGGTGCACAAATGCCACCGACACGCCACATAGGCCTCCAGGAGCTGCTGGTCAACCAGTAATCTCGTCGTGGGGATCCGGGTCCTCACATGGAATTTCTCCAAAATGTATGGAATGCCCTTTAATGCTCCTGAATGCAATTTGATCATGTTTTCCATGTTATTTTCGCTGTTTTTAAATCTGATAATTGCCTGGAATTTTCTGTAAAATTTATTGAAACTCCGGATTATTTTTAGTAGACTCCTGACACTATAGGACACTAGACTGCATGTTTTGTTGGCATCATTTTAGCTCCCTGATCATTTTAAAAATCGAGAAAGCCGTTTTAAGGAAAAATCAGTATTTTTAAAGGTGGGATTTAAAACATAAGTTGCCAGAGGTATGGCACAGGTTCAGGGTGCTTCTGACCTCGTGCCTGGGGGCCGAGGGGTCTCTGTTGAGTTTTTGGGATTAGTTTTAGTGTCATTTGAGTTTGAGTTTCGGATGAGATTATTCTAGATCAGGGGTTATATATCTCTGATTTGATAGTGGAGGTGGTTCTCCCACTTAGTTATGAGAGTTTTGGAGTTCTGGCAGATCGAGTCGTGGAGGTTTCCCGACTTAGCCATGGGTCATGCATTATCAGATTGAGTCGTAGAGGGTTCTCCGACAGATTATGTGAGGATTTGGGCATTTCCTGTTGAGTCGTGGATTCTTTTCCAACTGAGTTGTGCTTTTGAGCATCGAGTTGCCGATCTGTTTGATCGTGGATTATAGCCTGCATGTGCCGCTTCTGAGACAGTTGAGACTGATGAGATACTTGAGTTCGGTGGGGTCGCTCCCCTCGAGCTACGCCCCAGGTGCGTGTTGTTGATGCGACTAGTTGATACACTAGAGTTCGCTTTGAGATTGAGATAGTCCGATTGGACACCCTAGTTGATACACTAGGGGCCCTAGTTGATACACTAGGGGGCGCAGGCTTGACTGGACCCGATATGGCAGTCATTGAGATTGGGTGATATGAGCGGGTGGTTACATATTATGTTCTTTGATGGGTTTCTTTCCTTTGAGCATTGTTACTGAGTCATTTTAGCAGTAGCGAGGGTATGTATAGCATGTCTTTAGTACAGTTTCCTTGGGCTTGATGATTATGACATATTAGCTGTAGTTTCATTCAGCTTTCCTATCTATCTATTGTAGAGTTATTTAGGATCCACCAGGATCTAAATAGGTACTATCAAACACCTAGAGGGGGGTGAATAGGTGTAATATTATAAAAACCAATCTCAGTGCAAAAATAAAAAACAATGCGGAAAATAAAAATCAACACACCGAGATTTACGTGGAAACTCCAATCCAGGAGAAAAACCACGGGACCAACACGCAATAACAATCCACTAAGAATAGAAGAATAACAAGGTGATTACCGACTCCACAGATTCAACCCCTCCTTCAACTTCTTCGGACCTTGCGCTCCACCGATTGCACGTCCACTGCACATGTTCGAATCCACGAACGCCACTCGAATCCACGAGCACACGTTTCGAATCCACGAAACGCCTTTAGCACACCGAATCCACGATGCCACGTCGAATCCACGACGCAAGTAGCTGATAAAGAATATAGGCTTCGATGGTGATCCTTTGCTTAGATTATCATTGAGGAACCGTAGAAGAAATCTCTAAGCAAAGACTAGATCAATTCGACAAAAGATAGATCTTGGAAGAACCGTCGAATTGACCTAAAAGAGGCTATAAAGAAGAACGATAAAAACCTAGCCTCTAGGGTTGCTCTCAAGTGTTTTATAAATTGATCGGCCGTGCTCCCCCCGTTTTTGAGAAACCCTAAATGTCTATTTATAGTTTAGAAACCTTTGGAAAGAGATAAGAATCAAAAACTTACCTTATCTGGAAATTTTCAGGACGGCGATCCGGATCGGGATTACTGCGATCCGGATCGTCGTAACGAGATTGACGATTCCAGAAATCCAAGGGTTCGGGATTCGGATCGCAAGGCCCGATCCGGATCGTTCATGAATTTCAGCAACATCCAATGTTCGGGATCCGGATCGGAATAGGCTTGGATCCGGATTGGATTTGCACATGAACTAATACCCTTCGGGATCCGGATTGGATCATCTGATCCGGATCCTGAACATGTCCCATGTCCAGTTTTTGATTTTTATGCAATTAAAAATTCATCCAAGTGTTTCTACACTATAAGAAAGTATTCGGATCACCAAAATTATTTAGTTAAACATACCTGATCCTTTTGAATACTTTCTTCTTGAGATTGATGTAACTGATCCACAATTCTTCATCTTCAATCTTCAAGACTCAAGACACTGAGTGTCAACTTGAGCTCTTGTTGAATCTTCTCTAAGTCTTTGATTGCTGATTGACAATTTGATCCCTTTAAGACTCCGACTCAACTTACTGACTTGACTCACGAAATATGCCAACACCAAAATGCCGTAACATCTATTTGCATATCTATTTGTTTGCCTCCAGTAGACTTAGTGGGCATACCGTGGATATTGGTGACGGTACCCACTGAGATCTACCTTCTGCAGTAGATCTCACACCCGCTGCGGTGACAGGTTTCCTGAGGCTGCTCTTCCGGCTTAGCTCGCGCGGTGACAGCTGATCGAGGTGAGGACATGGCCGAGTAGTTCCTTACCAGCATTGAGAGTCAGAGGTAGATGTACCCTGTATATGGTTTGATTACACTTTTGTACTGGACATTCTGAGAGATCTGTGAGGTAGTTTTATTTTCTTAGCTGAGAGACTGTGTATTGAAATTCTTTTTATTTATTTCAGATGTTCAGTTTGATTTCAGTAGCTATTAGTTTCTTTTTCAGCTCTGATACATGTTTAGCTATAGATCCTTTGCAGGGTAGACGCTTCGTCTATACGGCAGTTTCCGCACAGATGGCGGATCTGTTGGCGAGCCCGGGTCGCAGTTTCGACCCCGGGGCGTGACAGATTAGGGTGGTATCAGAGCCTAGGTGTTTAGGTCGTTGAGGACTTAGTGACCCTAGGCTATTGGTTGGACAGTAGGACTGTCGTGAGAGATGTGACTTTAGCGAGAGTCTTGATTGAGACTGTATCTCCCCCAGAGGATTGGGGCGAGTAATTTTACATGTTATTTCTCTAAAGATGATTATGTTGGCTACAGACAACATAATGCTTTAGTATAGGTAACATGTTCTAGATTTTTGCTTGATTGGGTCGAGAGAGTTTTTGGTCCTAATGTTTGTTCTGTTGCAGTTGTCTTGAATGCCTCCGAGATGCCAGGTAGCGGCGAGGGCATGTTTGACCTTGGACGAGGAGCCTGAACGGTGGGAGGCTGATTGGACAGAGCAGAGGGAGGTCTGAGAGTTACGGGCCTAGGTAGCCCAGATGTTTGAGACGATGCGGCGCCAGGAAGAGAACATGGAGTGCGTGATGCACATGCTGGAGTAGAGAGCATCTTCTAAGGTATCGCCATTGGTATCTCCGGCTGCGACATCATCGATTTCGACCCAGATCGCACTGTGGATAGTGTAGGAGCAGCGAGAGTTGCTGACCGGTCGTTGTACTTCATCCAATTCCATCCCCTGCAGATTTTGGGACTGAGTTTGGAGTCTTGGGAGACCGAGAACTGGGTTGCTGCTATGGAAGAGTTATTTGAAGATTTATTCCTCCAGGAGAAGCATCAGGTGCTTTTGGTTGCGCACTTTTGGATAAGGACGCTGAGAGTGGGTGGCGTTTTTCGTCCCATTGGATCATCGGGAGCGTAGTTGATGACCGGAGCGAGTTTCTGCGATTATAGAGTAGTGTACCCCATGTTGCCCTGGATGAGTTCCAGGAGGTTGATCTGTTTGAGAGGGGACTTCACCGAGATGTCTATCACCAGGGGCATTCTCGGCGAGCACCGACTTTAGATGCAGCAATTGTGCATACCCGATGGATTGACCGAGGTCAATGATCACGTCCAAGAGGGACGAGAGCGAGGGACCAGCTCCAGAGAGTGAGACGTCCAGTATCGCCTGATTTTGGGACAGTAGATAGGATCGAGGTTGCCATGATTCCAGCCACAGGATCACGGGTCTCAGGGGAGATAGAGACCAGGAGGTTCTCGATGGTCGAGGCACCAGTAGTAGTGTCAGGATGAGAGTGTCTTTTGCGGTGGGCCGCATTCTTCGCCATAGTGTAACCTCAGGCAGGGGCGATGGTTTTCTTATGGATAGTGTGAGGACCCGAATCCCCACTTAAGGTTTATTGATGGATTAGTAGCTTCTGGGAGTGTTTGTGCGCGTGTCGGGCCCAAGAAATAGATTTCTAGTGTAAATGGAGCACGATTGCTTATCAGGAGACCCATATTGGGTGAGGGAGGTTTTTTGTGCGCTTATTGGAACCAAGGAAGTGACCCGGCATGAAAAATTAATCAAGTTTACTTTTCCGAAAATTTTCGACAAATTTTAGAAGTGGAATTTGGCCAAACGGACTTCGGATTTGGATTCAGCGCGCGAAAACGATCGAAATGGACTATTTAATTGTATTTTTCGGAGCCCGGACGCGAAAACATGGATTTCGAGGTGTAGGTTTACTGTTCCGGCGACCGGAGAGGCGCTGGCGGCGGCGGTGTCACGCCCCGATGTCGAAACTGCGACCCGGGCTCGCCAACAGATCCGCCGCCCATACGGAAACCCCGTATAGACGAAGCGACTAACCTGCAAAAAGAATCAACTACAGTATACAGATATCAGAGCTGAAAGTAAACTACAAAAAACTGAAATCCAATCACTGTACAACTGAAAATAATACAATATCCATCTCCCCAAATACGATCGTGTAAAAAGTCCTCTGATACAAAACATCCAAAAGGGAGATATCTCCAATAAATACATCAGTGTACAAACTCTCAATACAGAAATATCCTCACAACAAGAGTCTCTCAAACTGTAAAATAAAATACAACTCTATACCTCACAACAAAGGTCTCTCAACAGAGGAAAAAGAAGTAAACTAATCTACTGAAGCTCTCCTCTGAAGGGGGTACCGCTACACTCCAACGACGGGTAGGGAACTAGCTCGCGACTCCCTCGAAACCGGTCAGAAGGATCAGCAACTGAAGCACAGGAACAGGAGTGGAAGCCCCTGGGGAAAAAGACACCACGACGGGTGTGAGAACTACTTCCCACAGTAGCTCTCAGTGGGTGCCGTCAACAAGCCCAACGGTCTGCCCACTAAGTCTACTAGAGGCATAAAGTAACAAGGTAATACGGAAAGAAAAGAGCTGGAAAGGATAACTCTACAGCTACTATGCCTCTAGCTACAATGCTCAATGGGAAAGATAACACAGAAGATGGTATGCATCCACTCACTGCTAACCATATGTCATAAGTACTATGCTCAAGGAAAACTCTACTATGACACACGCTATGCCATCACTCTCTCAATGTCACCCAATCTCAATGACTGTCCCACTTTGGACCAGTCAAACAAACCTGCGCTCATCTACTGCCGCACATCCCAGAGGAACGGACTTACGTAGGGTGTCCCACACGGACTATCTCAATCTCAAGCGAACTTTAGTGTATCAACTAGTCGCATCATCGCAGCCTCGTCAGGCTCGGTATCATCATCGCACCCGGGGCGTAGCTCGAGGGGAGCGACCCCAACGAACTCAAGTATCTCAAGTATCTCATAACTGGCAAAAAGGCCAGGCTCAGCAGGCTATAATCCACGATCAAACAGATAGGTATCTCAAAGCTCGAAACACAACTCAGTCGGAAAAGAACCTCGACTCAAATATGAAAAGCCCAAACACTCTCACGGCTATGTCGGAGAACCCTCAACGACTCAACTTACAACACTAACTCACTAAAAGAAAGTACCACACAGCTGGGACCGCCGTCACTCCAAACGGCTCCCACACCAGAACACCAACCACATCGATAACTCAGGAAGGGCCGACACCATAAGGGTTTGGAAAAATCCGATAGGTCGGTGCTAAGAACCCTATCAAACAAGAACATGTTCCAGGTTCCGCCTATCGAAGTTCCCGGCCCCCTTACAGTTCGGGAACACGACAACCTCGGTACAACACGCAGAAGATACCAACTAGGGCCCGAAAGTTCCGGGAGGCCTCCACCTATAACCCTATCAAACAAGAACAGGTTCCAGGCTCGGCTCCCGTGGCTTTCGTCCCGACAAAGGAATGGTCCCTAGAACCCAGACCACTCGAATCCTTACGAGTGGAAAAATTTACAGGAAAAGGGGTGACATTTGTTACTGAAAACCATTTTCACTCGACCCACGCGGGTGAGGGCTAAAAGTAGTTCCCTTTTTGAAAAAAAACCATCTTGATTTGAGGAGAAACCCATTTTAATGATTTTAGTTCTTTTTAGGAAAAACCGTTAGAAAACAAGTGTTTACCCAAACCCCGAAGGACTGATGCCTTTGTCCAATCAAACAAGAACAGACTTCAGCGGCCCTTCGATGCTTGGACGGAAAAATCGATAGACTAAAATCATGTGTATGTCAAAAGGTTCTGGGTTCTAGGTCCAACTAACACAAGCACACAACTGTCACTAACACAGTGGCGATAGAAGACCTCCCGGGACTACCGTTTATACAAACGGCTCCCGGAACAGAAAAGTGACCCACTATATCTACCAGACTCCACTCTGCTCCCAAGCACGAGTGCAAATGCATCCCACACTAAAAGAAAGTCCCAACCTCTCGGCCCACTACCCGGGCGAGAATAACACTATGTCCAGGAATAGAAAAACAGTGTGGGTGTCTAAACATAAATAACCCTAGCCCAAGTGAGGGTTTTCTACTGGTCTGGTTACACATGCAACATATGACGGGGGTGCTAGGTCAAGTTCCAAGATAACTATATTAACAGATGATAAAAGGAATAATAATTCCTACAATCTAGCATGCTACACAAGAAAATAAACTATCATGCATAGTCCTACATCAGTAGAATTACTGTACAGTCCATAAAGCTTGGAGATAAGGCCACCCACCTCGTTTTGCCACCAATTGCTTATAGACACTTGCAATTGGCCTCCACGCGATCCCACGCAAATCGGAGCACGCCGTCGGAGTCCGCACGCAAAACGGAGCACGTCGTCGGAGTCCGCAAGCAAAACGGAGCACGCCGCCGGAGTCCGCACGCAAAACGGAGCACGATGCCAGAATTCGCATGCAAAACGGAGTCCGCACGCAAAACGGTGCACGGTGCCAGAATCCGCATGCAAAACGGTGCACGGTGCCGGAGTCCGCATGCAAAACAGAGCACGCCGCCGGAGTCCGCACGCAAAACGGAGCACGATGCCAGAATCCGCACGCAAAATGGAGTCTGCACGCAAAACGGTGCACGGTGCCGGAGTCCGCACGCAAAATGGAGTCCGCACGCAAAACGAAGCACGCCGTCGGGGACCGCACGCAAAACGGTGCAGTAAAACACGGTCCCTAACATAGATAAGAGCTAGGGGTTAAACTCAAAGTCCAAAAGAACGCCACAAACTGTGCCAAAAATACCGTAAAAAAAACAAAGTGCGGGACGCGCTGTAGTGACCCGACCCTTTGGGGCATTTTCGAACTCACATGTAATCGCTTAGGCCTTAAGCGGAATAAAATTATTTAATTTTTGAAAGTCGGCCGGGCGAGGTGTGTGTATTTTTCTGCGATAGGGCGCGAAAAACGATGACCGACGGTGCGATCGGATTCGAAATCCGATATCGGGATCTCCCGGAACGGGGTCCTTAGCGATGCGGTTATTAGTCGCGCATCGGAAACCGTGCAAAATAACTTGCACCCGAAATAGATAAGGTGGGTCATCTCGTAAGGATAATTAATTAATTAATTAATTAATTATCCGGTGACGAAATTTAAATCCTCCTACGTACGAACTAATTGTAGGATTTAAATCGGTGGGACTTTTATCTCATGGATAAGAGAGGGATAAAAATCAGGATATTTAATTGAAAAGTATGGGATTTTATCTCATGGATTGGGAAGGGATAAAATCAGGATATTTTAGTTAAGGGATTTGAATTAAGGGATTTTATCTCACGGATTGAATAAGAGATAAAATCCGGATATTTAAGTTGGGAGTTGGTTTTTTCCCTTGATTATTTAATAAAGGTGGTTAAATAATCGGTGACCGGGAATCGGATATTTGAGATTTAAATATCCGGGTAATTGGAATCCAACTGGGAATTTGATTTCCCAAGATTAATTAATAAAGGTGATTAATTAATCGGTGGTCAGGATTTAAAGTTGAGAAATATCTCGTCAGTTGGATATTCTCTTGAGAAACAGAATCGGGGGATTATAGGTTCCTACATACGTAAATAAAGAAATTAACGATCAATTTGGGGAATTGACGGTGAGGATAATAATTAAACGATTAATTAAATAGGGTTATCGGTGGGGATTAATTAATTGGTAAATTAATTAATCGGATCGGTAGGGATTAATTAATTGGTAAATTAATTAATCGGATCGGTAGGGATTAATTAATTGGTAAATTAATTAATCGGGTCAAAATACCCGAAAGGGATTTTGACGGTGCGTATGCGGAAAGGGAATGCAAGGATAAATAAATAGGGTATTTATTTCCCCGCTTACCGAGCAAACCCTATTTTTATTTCTCCGCCTCCCCAAACCCTCCTCTTTCGTACGTACCGAGACCCCAAAGAAAGAAAAGAACCTTAACCGGAGAAAGGAAAAGGAAAAGGGAAGGAGCCGATCGCCCCAAACGTCGACTCGAAGGCAAGAACGAGACCGGGCGACCCTCCCAACAATCCTCGGTGAGCAAATAATTTTTAGAAAATTATTTGGGGCTTTTCCAACTATCTTTGTTGTTAGTTTTGCGGAGTAGATAAATAAAATAAAATAAAATAAAATTAATCGTGCACGGGGAAGGCGCACGGATCGCGCGACGCACGGGCGAACCCGCGCGCGGCGCCGCACGGGCGACCCGTGCGGGCGTCGCGCGGGGGGCGGCCCCGCCGCGCGGGGCGCCGCGTGGGCGACCCGCGCGGGCGCCGCGCGGGCTGTGCCCGCGCGGGCGCCCGCGGGGCGCCGCGCGGGCCCGCGCCCGCGCGGGCACCGCGCGGTGCGCCGCGCGGGCCCCGCCCGCGCGGGCTACCGCGCGGGCACCGCGCGGTGCGCCGCGCGGGGCCCCGCCCGCGCGGGCCCGCGTCCGCGCGGGGCTCCGCGCGGGGCCCCGCCCGCGCGGGCACCCGCGCGGGCCCGCATCCGCGCGGGCGCCGCGCGGGGCTCCACCCGCGCGGCGCCGCGCGGGCTTGCACCCGCGCGGGCGCCGCACGGGCGCCGCGCGGGCCCGCACCCGCGCGGGCGCCGCGCGGGGCTCCGCCCGCGCGGGGGCCGCGCGGGCGCCGCTCGGGCACCGCCCGCGGAGCCCGCCGCGCGGGTCCGAGCCGCGCGGGGCTCCGACGGGCGGCGACGGCGGTGCGGGCGAAAGTCCGGTTTTGCGACCGGACGGTGCCGGGTTCTTTTTCGTTAAAATGTAAGGTGTGGGGTTTTCCGTTTTCAAGGTGTTAGTATGTGTTTTGACCATAGTTTATCCGTGCGGACTTTTCTTAGGTCCGGGTACACAGCGGGAGAGCGCGAAGGATATTGGTGTTCCGATTTCTCTCCAATAAGGTGGGTACGGTTGCGATGAGTGCAACCGGTGCTGTAAGTGCATCTATCATCATTAAAAGTACTCCTTAAATTACCTAACAAAGTAGATGGATAGTTTAACCTTTCGATTAATGTTGTTTATCTAATAATTGTGCGGCTGCGGTCGCGGTGCCCACTACACGCCAATCTTGGCAATCCGGTTTCGGATGCTGCACGTACACAGGCGGATTGGCCTCCGCATGGGTGTACTTTTCCGGAAGAGTGGTCTTTATGACCCGTGTGCCCCGCAAAGGTAACGGTGCAAGCGGGGACCTCTTCGCGCCAGCTGAGGTGTTGCACCAGCACCGCGAAAGGGGTAAGAGCATCAAAGTAGGTGTTTGTGCACGAGGGGAGATTTCCGTCTCCCCGACAGGTGATCTGGGGATTGGTGCCCAGGTTAAATTAAATTAATGTGCAGGTGTCTAACGAAAGGTTACGGTGTATTCGGTGTGTTCGTATGATTTTCCCCTCTTGATATTGTTACACATCTACTTTGTTTGTCACTGACTTTACCCACTCCGTGACAGGTATTCCTAGGTGCGTTAGCCGGGATGGCGGTGGGACTGCGTCGTGAGGATCGTAGTCGGACTCTTGGTTATCGTATTTATGACTCATTTCCTCTTTATGCTATTTTTAGTTGCTTGTGGATTACTTTATTTGTGGACATGTATTAGCTAGCACTGTGGATGAGGTGACCCTTTATGTTTCATATTACTAGTAGTGCGTTTTCTTATGTTTTCATCCGCGGCATGTTTTCATGATAAGATAAAGGTTTGCGAAAATGTTTTCTCAAAAGGAAGTGCCGTGTGGGCACGGGTTTTACAACTCTGGGTTTTATCCTTTCCAAATATTGACGCCGCTTAAATGACATGCTTTAGTTAAATGATTAAACTCTGAATATGGTGTATGTCTACTGTATGGTTGTTGGTTGGTGATTGATGTATGATATTTGTGATTGAATGATATGTGTAAATGAGACGCCGTGCATATACAAAGGAGACTCTGTCCGTGGACAGAGTGAATTTGTGTATGTGGCGGTCTGGCACGCACCGGGGTTGAAGGTTTATGTTACCTTATTAAAAGAAAAAAAAATAGACACGTCTTTCCGCTTCAAAAGACTCAAAAACCCCCGGGGGCGTGACAGATTAAATGGTATCAGAGAAAATACAACCACAACCATAGTAGACGAATTTACATCCACAGTGCAAGGTGCCACAAGCAAATTGGAAATGAGATAACCAAGGTATAGGAGTAGTACGTGAGAGTACGGGAAAACGGGAACGTAATGTAGGTGTGTTCGTAAGTCTAGGTGCTAGGGTGATAACCTTAGGCCTAACGTGGTTTCTTTGTTACAAGCGGACGATGGCCCGAAATGGGTTATCAGCGGAGAACGCAGGGGCAAAGAGTATGGTGCGAACAGCGGCGGAGTATCAGCTTCTCCGACAACGACTACAAGAGATGGCCGGGCAGTCAGTAACCCTTATGGAACAGATGCCATAGTGGGTGCAATAGTCGACTGCACCAATGGAGGTCGCCCGGGCCAGCCGCGCCAGCAACTTTGGGACCTACGCCGGGAGCCGTCAATGGAGACCCCTTGAGGGAGATACGACCGACCCTTGGGTTGTAGGAAAATGGGTAGATAGCATGGAAAGGCTCTTCGAAGCTTTGCTAATGAGGAAAGGTGAACGGGTCCCTTTGGCAGTCCGTTTTCTTGAGGGAGACGCCCGCAAGTGGTGGAAGACGGTGCGCCCGGATCCTTCGGAGGGCACCGCCCTTCCATCTTGGACCACGTTCCAAGGAGAACTGTTGAGGGCATTTCTCTCCGACAGCATCAAACGGCGGATGGAAGGTGACGTGAAGTTCATCAAGCAAGGAAGTCGGACCGTTATGGGATATCAACGGGCATTTGTGAGGTTGATCAGATGTGTTCCCCTTTGATACAAGAGATGAATCTCACAAGGCCCGTCCTTTTGTGAATGGCTTATGGAGCGACATCTTAAAGGTGGCGCAAATGGCGGGTTTGCGCACCTTCCAGGAGGTGGACGATAGAGCCACCGCGGTGGAGCGCGGATTTACGATGTCTCAAGCCCGACGGGAGAGCTCAGGACACAGCAGGGATAAGAAACGAACCCGGCCAAACTTCGGAAGAGGGCATACCAAGAGGAGCACCTCGAGGGAAATGATTCATTCCGGAAGCACGACCTTTGCTTCTATCGTGACAAACTGGGACAGTTCCGTTTTTACTGCCCCGAACCCGGGAATGATTCTTTGGAGTCGCGACACGGATGAGGGGTCCTATGCGATGACACGACAAAGGACGCACTACCCGAGGGAAGTAGTAGCAGGAAAGACCCCTTACGAAGAGTAATGTGGGTCTTGACCCCAGGAGAACCCTTAGGAGCAAATAGTCTGTACTTTCCTGCCCAATAAGGATGCGAAGACTTAGTCGTCTTTGGTGTTGGCCCTTTATTATGGGTCAAATAGGTCGAACTTTCTGCCTTGAGACAATAGGCCCAAGGGACTAGTGAGTTGGGTTAGGTGAGCCTGAAAGGTTGAGTAGGCTGCGGTCCATAATAGACCTAACGGCAAGAGGCCCAACAATAGACCCAACATCCAGGTGGGTTGGGTCTGGTCGAGATCCGTGGTGCGGAGTATACCACTATAAGTGAATCGGATGCGCACCTCTGAAAGCTCAGGCTTTTGGGGTTAATGGTTAGTGCCGACGATTCGACATTTGAGGCTTAGTGGTAAGGAAATTGCCGGATGCGGCGGAGCTTTCCGGAATGCCGCCGGAACGAGAGGTTGACTTCCCAATTGAACTGCTCCCCGGCACCAAGCCCATCACCAAGGCACCGTACAGGATGGCCTTCGCGGAGCTGAAGGAACTCAAGGCACAGTTGGAGGACCTTCTGGACAAAGGTTTCATCAGACCAAGCGCGTCACCTTGGGGCGCGCCCGTCCTGTTTGTGAGGAAGAAGGACGGAAGTCTCCGGTTGTGCATCGACTACCGGGAGATAAATAAGGTGACGATCAAGAATAAGTACCCCCTTCCAAGGATCGATGACCTCTTCGACCAGTTACGGGGGGCGACGGTGTTCTCAAAGATCGACCTGCAGTCGGGCTATCATCAGGTCCGAGTCAAGGGGGAGGACATCCCCAAAACGGCTTTCCGTACTCGCTATGGCCATTACGAGTTTACGGTAATGCCATTCGGGCTCACTAATGCCCCGGCGGTGTTTATGGACATGATGAACAGGGTATTCAAACCCTTCTTGGACTTATTCGTGGTGGTCTTCATCGACGATATCCTCATCTACTCCCGTACAGACGAGGAACACGAAGAACACCTGCGCACAGTCCTCCAGACCCTTCGGGAACAGAAACTCTACGCCAAACTCAAAAAGTGTGAGTTTTGGCTCCGTGAGGTCGGTTTCTTGGGGCATGTAATCTCGGCGGCTGGAGTCGCGGTGGACCCAAAGAAGATAGATTCGGTGACGGACTGGCCCCGACCGACCACGGTGACGGAAATTCGAAGCTTCCTGGGATTAGCCGGGTATTACCGGCGCTTTGTGGAGGGTTTCTCCAAGATAGCCACCCCCTTAACCCGTTTGACGAAAAAGGGGGAAAAGTTTGTCTGGACGGACAAGTGTCAAAGAAGCTTCGAGGAGCTCAAGGACAGGTTGACGCGAGCTCCGATCCTCGCCCTGCCAGAACCTGGGGAGGATTACGAAGTGTATTGCGACGCGTCGCGAAATGGATTGGGTGGAGTACTCATGCAACGGGGAAAGGTAATCGCCTATGCATCAAGGCAGCTCAAGGAGTACGAGCGGAACTACCCCGTGCATGATTTGGAACTCGCAGCGGTGGTGTTTGTGCTCAAGCTCTGGAGGCACTACCTGTACGGGGCACACTGTAATGTGTACTCAGATCATAAGAGCCTCAAGTACCTTTTCACCCAAAGGGAGCTAAATCTGCGACAAAGGCGGTGGCTTGAGCTATTAAAGGATTACGATCTGACGATCCACTACCACCCGGGAAAGGCCAACGTGGTGGCCGACGCCCTGAGTCGCAAAGGACAGGCCGCGGAAGCGGATGTAAGCGCCATTACGCAGCAGGATAGTCTAATTGCGGAGTTCTCGCGATTGAGACTAGAGGTGGTACCTGCAGGGACAGTCGCCCAACTTCTGACGCTGGTGGTCAGACCTACTCTGCTGGACAGGATTCTCGAAGGCCAATCGACTGATGATCAACTCCAGCTGGTGCGAAGTAGAATAACCGCCGACAAGGAGGGCGATTTCGTGGTGAGCTCCGACGGTGCGATACGATTTCGCGGACGAATCTGCGTGCCGGATCTACCGGAACTCAAGGAGGAAATCCTACGGGAGGCGCATACTGCCCCGTATGCGGCGCATCCCGGAGGAACCAAGATGTACAAGGACGTCAAGCAAACCTTCTGGTGGCCCAAAATGAAGGAAGACGTGACCCGATTCGTGGCTCACTGCTTAGTGTGCCAACGGGTGAAGGCCGAACATCAACGGCCGGCGGGAAAATTGCAACCTTTACCGGTGCCCGAGTGGAAATGGGACATGATTACCATGGATTTTGTGACCGGTTTCCCGAGATCGCCACAGGGACACGATGCGATATGGGTGATCGTGGACCGTTTGACGAAATCGGCCCACTTTTTGCCCATACACACGACGTGGACCCGGGAACGACTGGCGCAAACGTACCTCGATGAGATAGTAAGGTTGCACGGTGTACCGACATCCATCACGTCGGACAGAGACACACGTTTTGTGTCGAACTTTTGGCGAAGTTTGCAACAAGCGATGGGGACCAAGTTGCACTTCAGCACAGCTTTTCATCCGCAAACCGATGGGCAATCGGAGCGGGTGATACAGATCGTGGAAGACATGCTTCGAGCATGCGTTCTGGACTTGGGCGAAGGGTGGGCACGGTGTCTGCCCCTGGTGGAATTTGCCTACAACAACAGTTACCAGGCCAGTATTCAGATGGCGCCGTACGAGGCCCTGTACGGGCGCCGCTGTCGGTCTCCGATATGCTGGGATGACTTAGGTGAGCGAAAGTTTCTGGGCCCAGATCTGGTGGAGGAGACCGAAGCAAAGGTGCGTTTGATTAAACAAAGGCTGCTGACCGCCCAAAGCAGACAGAAAAGCTATGCAGATAACAGACGCCGAGACTTAGAATTCATGGTGGGCGAGCACGTGCTGCTCCGGGTTTCACCCTCCAAGGGGAACCGACGCTTCGGCATAAAGGGGAAGTTGAGCCCCCGATACGTGGGACCGTTCGAAATCCTGGAGCGCGTAGGACCGGTGGCGTACCGGTTGGCCCTGCCCCCGAACCTCGAACGAGTCCACAACGTGTTCCACGTTTCGATGCTCCGAAAGTACCTGGCAGACCCCTCTCATGCCTTGGATGCCTCCACCATTGAGCTGCGGGAGGACTTGAGCGTCGAGGAGACGCCGGTGCGGATTTTGGCAAGAGAGGACAAGAAGCTACGCAACCGAACGATCCCCTATGTGAAAGTCCAGTGGAGCAACCACGAAGAGCGCGAGGCGACGTGGGAACTGGAATCAAAGATGAGGGAATGTTTTCCCGAGTTGTTTAAGTGAGGTTTGAGTTTAAGTTTCGGGACGAAACTTTTTATAAAGTGTGAGTGGTGTAGTGACCCGACCCTTTGGGGCATTTTCGAACTCACATGTAATCGCTTAGGCCTTAAGCGGAATAAAATTATTTAATTTTTGAAAGTCGGCCGGGCGAGGTGTGTGTATTTTTCTGCGATAGGGCGCGAAAAACGATGACCGACGGTGCGATCGGATTCGAAATCCGATATCGGGATCTCCCGGAACGGGGTCCTTAGCGATGCGGTTATTAGTCGCGCATCGGAAACCGTGCAAAATAACTTGCACCCGAAATAGATAAGGTGGGTCATCTCGTAAGGATAATTAATTAATTAATTAATTAATTATCCGGTGACGAAATTTAAATCCTCCTACGTACGAATTAATTGTAGGATTTAAATCGGTGGGACTTTTATCTCATGGATAAGAGAGGGATAAAAATCAGGATATTTAATTGAAAAGTATGGGATTTTATCTCATGGATTGGGAAGGGATAAAATCAGGATATTTTTAGTTAAGGGATTTGAATTAAGGGATTTTATCTCACGGATTGAATAAGAGATAAAATCCGGATATTTAAGTTGGGAGTTGGTTTTTTCCCTTGATTATTTAATAAAGGTGGTTAAATAATCGGTGACCGGGAATCGGATATTTGAGATTTAAATATCCGGGTAATTGGAATCCAACTGGGAATTTGATTTCCCAAGATTAATTAATAAAGGTGATTAATTAATCGGTGGTCAGGATTTAAAGTTAGAAATATCTCGTCAGTTGGATATTCTCTTGAGAAACAGAATCGGGGGATTATAGGTTCCTACATACGTAAATAAAGAAATTAACGATCAATTTGGGGAATTGACGGTGAGGATAATAATTAAACGATTAATTAAATAGGGTTATCGGTGGGGATTAATTAATTGGTAAATTAATTAATCGGATCGGTAGGGATTAATTAATTGGTAAATTAATTAATCGGATCGGTAGGGATTAATTAATTGGTAAATTAATTAATCGGGTCAAAATACCCGAAAGGGATTTTGACGGTGCGTATGCGGAAAGGGAATGCAAGGATAAATAAATAGGGTATTTATTTCCCCGCTTACCGAGCAAACCCTATTTTTATTTCTCCGCCTCCCCAAACCCTCCTCTTTCGTACGTACCGAGACCCCAAAGAAAGAAAAGAACCTTAACCGGAGAAAGGAAAAGGAAAAGGGAAGGAGCCGATCGCCCCAAACGTCGACTCGAAGGCAAGAACGAGACCGGGCGACCCTCCCAACAATCCTCGGTGAGCAAATAATTTTTAGAAAATTATTTGGGGCTTTTCCAACTATCTTTGTTGTTAGTTTTGCGGAGTAGATAAATAAAATAAAATAAAATAAAATTAATCGTGCACGGGGAAGGCGCACGGATCGCGCGACGCACGGGCGAACCCGCGCGCGGCGCCGCACGGGCGACCCGTGCGGGCGTCGCGCGGGGGGCGGCCCCGCCGCGCGGGGCGCCGCGTGGGCGACCCGCGCGGGCGCCGCGCGGGCTGTGCCCGCGCGGGCGCCCGCGGGGCGCCGCGCGGGCCCGCGCCCGCGCGGGCACCGCGCGGTGCGCCGCGCGGGCCCCGCCCGCGCGGGCTACCGCGCGGGCACCGCGCGGTGCGCCGCGCGGGGCCCCGCCCGCGCGGGCCCGCGTCCGCGCGGGGCTCCGCGCGGGGCCCCGCCCGCGCGGGCACCCGCGCGGGCCCGCATCCGCGCGGGCGCCGCGCGGGGCTCCACCCGCGCGGCGCCGCGCGGGCTTGCACCCGCGCGGGCGCCGCACGGGCGCCGCGCGGGCCCGCACCCGCGCGGGCGCCGCGCGGGGCTCCGCCCGCGCGGGGGCCGCGCGGGCGCCGCTCGGGCACCGCCCGCGGAGCCCGCCGCGCGGGTCCGAGCCGCGCGGGGCTCCGACGGGCGGCGACGGCGGTGCGGGCGAAAGTCCGGTTTTGCGACCGGACGGTGCCGGGTTCTTTTTCGTTAAAATGTAAGGTGTGGGGTTTTCCGTTTTCAAGGTGTTAGTATGTGTTTTGACCATAGTTTATCCGTGCGGACTTTTCTTAGGTCCGGGTACACAGCGGGAGAGCGCGAAGGATATTGGTGTTCCGATTTCTCTCCAATAAGGTGGGTACGGTTGCGATGAGTGCAACCGGTGCTGTAAGTGCATCTATCATCATTAAAAGTACTCCTTAAATTACCTAACAAAGTAGATGGATAGTTTAACCTTTCGATTAATGTTGTTTATCTAATAATTGTGCGGCTGCGGTCGCGGTGCCCACTACACGCCAATCTTGGCAATCCGGTTTCGGATGCTGCACGTACACAGGCGGATTGGCCTCCGCATGGGTGTACTTTTCCGGAAAAGTGGTCTTTATGACCCGTGTGCCCCGCAAAGGTAACGGTGCAAGCGGGGACCTCTTCGCGCCAGCTGAGGTGTTGCACCAGCACCGCGAAAGGGGTAAAAGCATCAAAGTAGGTGTTTGTGCACGAGGGGAGATTTCCGTCTCCCCGACAGGTGATCTGGGGATTGGTGCCCAGGTTAAATTAAATTAATGTGCAGGTGTCTAACGAAAGGTTACGGTGTATTCGGTGTGTTCGTATGATTTTCCCCTCTTGACATTGTTACACATCTACTTTGTTTGTCACTGACTTTACCCACTCCGTGACAGGTATTCCTAGGTGCGTTAGCCGGGATGGCGGTGGGACTGCGTCGTGAGGATCGTAGTCGGACTCTTGGTTATCGTATTTATGACTCATTTCCTCTTTATGCTATTTTTTTTTAGTTGCTTGTGGATTACTTTATTTGTGGACATGTATTAGCTAGCACTGTGGATGAGGTGCCCCTTTATGTTTCATATTACTAGTAGTGCGTTTTCTTATGTTTTCATCCGCGGCATGTTTTCATGATAAGATAAAGGTTTGCGAAAATGTTTTCTCAAAAGGAAGTGCCGTGTGGGCACGGGTTTTACAACTCTGGGTTTTATCCTTTCCAAATATTGACGCCGCTTAAATGACATGCTTTAGTTAAATGATTAAACTCTGAATATGGTGTTTGTCTACTGTATGGTTGTTGGTTGGTGATTGATGTATGATATTTGTGATTGAATGATATGTGTAAATGAGACGCCGTGCATATACAAAGGAGACTCTGTCCGTGGACAGAGTGAATTTGTGTATGTGGCGGTCTGGCACGCACCGGGGTTGAAGGTTTATGTTACCTTATTAAAAGAAAAAAAAATAGACACGTCTTTCCGCTCTAATTGACTCAAAAACCCCCGGGGGCGTGACACGCGCCGCCGACGAGGCCCACGACGCGCCGCCGCACCACCCAAAATTCCCTCCCTCACACCCTCTCGCTCTCGGTTGGAGAAGAAAGGAAAAGAAGAGGAGAAAAAAATGGTGTGCGGGGGAGAAAGAAGAAGAAGAAGAGAAGGAAGAGAAGAGGGGTGGTCCACGGTCCAGGGTTCACGGTGCACCCACCAATGGGAATCGCCACAAGGCGGTCCACGGCACATAGGCGCGCGCGCCCGGTCCATGCGCGCGCCCACAGCGCCACGCGGCGCGCGGCAACGCGCCCGCCACACGGGCGCGTTACACCACACCGCGCAGGCGCGGGACACCGCGCGCGCCACACGGGCGCGCGCCCCCGAGCCCGCGCGGGCGCCAACGGGGGCCCGCCACATGGCGGCCGCAGCGCGACTCCTGCCGAAGGCGCGCCTGCCGCGCCCATGCCGCGTCCGTACGCGCGCGCCTCGATCCGCGCGCCGCGATCCTCGGGATCCGTGCAGCCTCGCCACGCCTCGTAAAACGCGCACTTCAATCGGGCTCCAAATCAAACAAGTAAATAGTCCATTCTCAACGATTTCGCGCGCTGAATCCAAAAACGATATCCGTTTCTCCAAATTCTCATCCGAAAATTTGCCGAATGCCCCCGGAAAGCCCACTTGATCCGATTTTCGCGCCGGGTCCATTTCTGAAGTCCGATTTGCCAAATTCCAACTCTAAAAATTCCCGAAGGCATCCGGAGAGGTGATCTTTTATCCAAACTTCGCCCGGTGTCCAAATTTGACATCCGCGTCGCACGAAATCACTTCAAAACACTCGACGGATCCTCCAATTCCCACGTGATCCCTTTTTAAGCCCGAAGTCCAACACTTGTGTCCAAATTGCGCACAAACACCACCGACACACCACGCAGGCCTCCAGTGATGCAAACTTAATCCCAAATTGCACCACAAATCCATTTCTCGGGCCCGACACGCGCGCAAACACTCCCAAAGGCCACCAAAAGCTGCCAAACAACCAGCAAACCCAACACGGGGGATTCCGGGACCTCACACTCTCCCCCACTAAAAGAAAGTTTCGCCTTCGAAACTAACACAGCTCAAAAGGGGAGTTTCCAAAGCCACAGGTAAGTATCCATCAACACCGTCTCCATCTCCCCAGTCGCTACGCACACTCCGCGAAGCGAGTCCACACGGCTAGGAGTCCAAAATCTAGAAAAACCTCACGAATTCCAAAGGAGAGAGGGCAAGAAAGAACGACCAACTCTACTCGTCCAAAACTACGCGAATTACGCCAACACAACCAGCAAGAATGGTAAGGGCCCCACTAGCAGGAAAGTCGTCAACCACAACTCTCAGTTTAGAAAACGGCTGAAATTAACGAAAAGTTTGAAAATTCCGAAAGAACCAGTGCCCTTGCCCCAATCAAACAAGAACAGGTTCGGGCACCGTCTCCATTTCTGGAGCAGTCTTTCGAAGTTTTCGTCCCGTTCGAAAATTTCAGCACACAGACGAGAAAAAGGGAGAGAAGTGTTGAAGTCGTTCCTGCCGTGGCTACAAAACGAAAGCTACGATCTAACCGTGACCCCTAAGGACACAACCTCTAGTTCTAATCGTCACCAATGATCCAAAAGTAGCACCAAGCCGCAAACTGTTGAAGCCACAGCTGTAGGAAGGATACCCCGGTGAAAATGAACTCCTCTAGTCCCACTCGCGGAAGGGTAACTAATCTCATTCCACAATCAGCAGTTGCACTATACCGCACCAACTGGTCCATCCTGTGTGCTCAATCTGAGTCGTGGAGCTGCCACTGAACCGTAACACCTGCCAGTATGATTCCGAGTCTCAACGGTACTAAACACAATCCACAAGGCTCCCCCACATGCACAACACCAACAGAAATCTGTACCTCTAGTGCACGTGGTAACAACTCTACCTCCAGTCCAAACAGGAAAGCCAAAAACACTCAACTCAAACTGCTGTAAGGAAATCATGCCCGCGACAACCTGGTCCACTACCGTAGCGCGCTCCAACCGGGCGGTACAGACTCATCCGCTCGATGTAGATGGTCGTCGCTCAGTCTGCCCCGTCGTCGTGTCCCTATCTGCCTGGCGGTAATCGAAGGAGCTCCTTCATCCCGAAGAGGTAGCGGGGTGCCGTCGCAAGCGGTATTACCGTAAGCACTGCTCGAGGGCATGCTGCCTGAAAATGTCCTGACTGTCCACACGAAAAACATCGCCCCTGCCTGTGGTCACACTGTGGCGCAGAATGCGGCCCACCACAAATGACACAATCATCCCGCTGCTGCTGCTGATACATCGGCTGTGGAGAACCTCCCGGTCTCTGTCTCCTCTGAGACTCACGACCCTCAGAGTGGGTTCGTGGCTGCCCCGGGGGTCTCGATCCACTCGACTGTCCAAACTCAGGCGGCACTGGATGCCTCTCCCCGGAGCTTGTCCCTGGCGCTCCGTCACTCTCTAACATGGTCACTGATCCTCGGTCAACCCGCTAAGCATGCTCAATCGCTGCATCTAACGTCGGCACTCGCCGAGAATACACCAAGTGATAGATATTCCGATGCAGTCCTCTCTCAACTAGCTCAACCTTCTGGGCCTCATCCAGGCGACATGGGGTACACCGCTGAACAATCGCAAAACTCGCGAACATACTCCTGAAGAGGTCGACTCCCCTGCTGCAGGCGTCTAAGATCCCCTTCCAGTTTCTGCTTACACTGTCAGGAAAGAAGGCCCTGAGCAGCAAAGCACGAAACTGGTTCCAAGTCAACAACTGCGCTCCCGGTGGTCCAACAGGACGGACTCGACGCCACCAAATCTCAGCATCCTTTTCCAAAAAGTACGTAGCCAAGTGCACCTGATGCTTCTCCATTGCTGCTAACCAATTTTCAACCTCCCACGGCTCCAAGCTCAATCCTGCAAATCAGGGTGGATCGGACTGCTGGGACTGACTCTATCAACCGATAATGTCCCAAAGCTCATCTACTATCCGCCATCCACCCTACCTCGGTGCCTCGGCACTACTCGTCGACACGGAGGGGCTGCTCGCTCCATCGGTGCTACTGGTACAACTGAATATGCCACTGCATAGGAAGCTGTGCTCTCTGCTCCAACAAGCGCATGACACGTTCCATGGCCTTCCTCCTGGCATCGGACAGCCTCCGACATCGGTGCCATCTGGGTCCATAACTCCTGGGTCTTGCGCTGCTCTGATAGCTCTGCCTCCCGCTGCTCGGGTACTCATCAGATGCGGGGCGTGTCCTCTTCACAACATGTGGTGACCCGGATCCTTGCAGGGCTTCTACAGTGTGACCGGCAGCTTCTGGAGGCCTATGGGGCATGACGGCTGTGTTTGTGCGCCAATTTGGACACAAGTAATGGACTTCGGGCTTATAATGGATCACGTGAGTAATCGGAGGACCCCGTCGGATGTTTAGAGGTGTTTTCGCGCAAAACGAATATCAAATTTAGACTCAGCATGAAATTCGGATTAAAAATACCTTTTCGGATGCCTTCGGCTATTTTTAGGATTGGAATTTGGCAAAGCGGACACCGGATTTGGACTTAGTGCGCGAAAACGGTCAAAATGGGCTATTTACATGCATTTTTCGGAGTTTGCTACAGTAAAGTTACTGTTCACCGCCGGAACGGTAACTCCGGCGATCGGCCGGCGACGCGGCGGCGGCGGGCAGCGGCGGAGAGCGGCGGCGCGGCCTCGGGCAGGCGGAGAGCAGCGGCGGGCAGGGCGCGCGGGCGCGGGCAGGGCGCGCGGGCAGGCGCGCGGTCCACGCGGCCGGCGTGCACCGGAGCGGGGGGCCACGTGGCGTCTTCCCATTGGGTGGTTCATGGGTCGCGGTCTATGGAGCAGCGCAGTGTTTGGTGGACTCGGCGGGAAAACACGTGGCATCACGTCATTGGTTCGGTGTATTAGGTGTCGTGCACCGGGTGCAGCGAGCGCATGGCTTGGACACGTGGCGCGCGGGGATTGGGCGCGTCACTGTGCGCGTGCAGGCGGCGGGGGGGCGCGGCAGGTGGCGGTGGCGGCTGGCGTGGCGGCCACGGTGCCGACGTGGCACACGCGTGCGCCACATAGCGGCCCGCCATTGGCGGGTGCCAACTGCAGCGTTGACCGGGTTAGTGCCACGCGGCGCGAGGGGATTGGTTGGATCGGCTATTCCGTGTTCAGGGACACGTGTTGGGGCGCGGAGCGGGTCGGACGGGTGCGCGGTCCGGCCGGATCGGGTGTGCGCGGTTGGGCCTTTTGGGCCGGGCCACTGTTTGGGCCCGGTTTTGGGGCCCGAAACTTTCGTGCGCCCGAAACCGGGGACCCATTGGGAATTATTCCAATTGTTTGGAATGGGCCTATATATACCCCCTCCTCTCCCTCTTTCTCACCTTTTTTCGAGCTTTAGAGAGGGAATGGGAGGAAGAGCTCTATATGAAGTTTGTTACCCTTGATGTTCTTGAGCTCGTGGTGGATCCCCGGAATTCTTGGAAGCTCGGCAACGGTGATATCGATTTTACAGTTCGCCTCGGTTATTCCCCTATTTCGGCCTATTACCGTCACAGTCCAGTCAAAAATTCACCGTGAGCAAACCAGGAGGAATTTTTGGACGATTTCTTCGACAGCTTGTTCCTAAGAGGTAAGGCTTTGATTTTTGTGCTGATCTCTTTGCTCCGTTTCGCACTTTTGGCACAGTTCCCGAGGCATTTTTGACCCCCTATTTTTCTGTGATGGATTATGGACAGCACCGTCTTGTCGATTTTATATCTCAGCCTAGGAGCATCGGATCAAGGCGTTTAAGGACTCGATTTTGATCTACTCGTCGCGAGGAACACAGTGGTGATTTTTCTGGGATTTTTGGAAATTGTTTCGAAGGTGATAATTAAGCTTTTCTTGGACAGGTTGCTACAGGAATTTTGTTGTGGAAGGTTTTGAGTATGCAGCGGTGTTTTATTTTTATCTTGGCCTACAGGTATCGGATATGGGCGTATAAATAGTTGTTTTGGGGCTACTCTTCGCGAGGAACGCGACCGTGAATTTTCTGGATTTTTTTGAGGACTGGATAGAGGTGATATTTAGCCATTTTTGGGGCTGATTTTGGACAGTAGGTATTTGTGCAGTTTTGGGATTAATTGTGCGCATTGTTCTGTGCAGTGGGACACAGTTTTTGGTGGATACTGGTGCTAGAGGAGAGCGGGCAGCGAGAGGTCTCTTTTGGTGTTGTGCGCGTTTTTTGAGGTGGGTGGTTGTTGCATGCCTCAACTTCTGACTTACTCACTAAGTTTATTAGAGAACCCCACTATTGAACATATTGATTGATTATCATGCATGATTGACTGATATAAATGTGAGCCTATCATCTGAGATTAATTTTGTGGATATAGCATGTTGGGGATATTATTGGGATAATATTGCTGTTGGAACATGATCATTGGAATAATTTAATAGTGATAGTTAACATGCCGTATTAGCACATAAATCTTATGGAAATTGGTTAAATGGACTAATTATTGGGACATGATGACTTATCTATGTGCGGGTTCCACCTTGAGATTTATTGTGGATCAGGGATCATATACATGTGTAGTTGACTGATGATTTTAGCATGATTGTTATATTTATGTGGATTCATTATTTGTTACACCTGTAGAACTGTTATTTGATGTTCTCCCTTTCACACTGCATGAGGACTTTTGCATGCTTGTTTGGACATCTAGATAGGCCACTATTTTATTTCTACACTATCATATTGGGATTTGACTTAGGAGGAACCATGATTGCTTTCTTTCTCCTTCTTATTTAGACTCTCGAGTCGTGTTGCTCGGGTTCAAGCAGAGGTTTGGGATAGTGTAGCCGGGACCTTAGGGTCAGCGACAGGGTGTACTTGATGTAGGATTGTGGGTTATTGCGGCAACCGCGGGCAGTAGGCGGTTGACCGAATCTTGATTATTCTACCCAATTGTGGGTTATGGGTTATTGCGGTGACCGCGGATATTGGGCGGTTGACCGGATGTTTACTATTGCATCAGATTGGGTATCAGATTTCTCTAGTGGATGGTGTTTCCCACTTTTTGAGTACTATTGCATCAGATCGGGGTTTCATTAGTGGACGGAGTTTCCCACTTTGACCATAGTCATGATCCAGTCCTGCTATTGTGAGACATTGGTTACAGAGATGCTTGATACAGTGATACTTTACTCGTGTGGGTCGCTCCCCTCGAGTGCCACTCCGAAGTAGGCTTTAGACCGTGTTGGGTGTCGGTCAGACCGTGTTGGGTTCCGGTCATTTGGACAGTGGAGATACTGAGTTCATGAGATTGATGACAGAGCAGGCAGTACCAGTTTTTACTGGTGTCTAGATTGGATTTATTTGGTCAGATAGTATTTCCTGATGCATTCATACCGTCATTTCCTTCGGTATTGCATTTAGAGGCATACTAGTTGTGGTTTCCCCTTTTATTCAGTAGTTCTGTTTACAGCTTTACCACTTGTTTCTTTTCTTGCCTCTAGTAGACTTAGTGGGTACGCCGGAGCTTGAGGCTTTACCCACAGGGGGAGGCTACTGGTTTACTAGTGGTTCTCACCCCCATTGTTGTTTCCCTCTTTTCTTCCCCCTGTTTTGCAGAGTCCTCTTGGGAGTTGCTGATCTTCGGTCGTTGTTCGAGGCGAGGGAGTCACGAGCTAGATCCTTACCACCCGAGGAGTGTAGCTGTATCCCCTGGTTGGAGATTCCTCGTAGCTGTTGGCTGGTTTTTACTGTTTATCTTGGAGAGAGATCTTTTGTATTTGGAGAGACTGATGTACTATAGTTTTAGTTTATCTCCTTTTATAGTTGAGAGATGCTGTACTGAGGACTTTGTATGATGATTATCTGTATTTGAGGAGATGGATATTGTACTTTATTTCATGTTGTACAGTGATTGGATTTTATTTTACAGCATTTTATTTCAGCTCTGATATTTGCGTAGCTATAGTACTATCTTTTGCAGGTTAGACGCTTCGCCTATATGGGTCTTTGCATAAGTGGCGGATCTGTTGGCGAGCCTGGGTCGCAGTTTTGACCCCGGGGCGTGACTGATTAGGTTGGTATCAGAGCTTAAGGATAGGTCAGTTGGGACTGTAGAAACCCTAGGCTTGTGGTTGAACCTTAGGATGACTTCGTGAGAGTCGTGATTTTAGCAAGAGTCCTGATTGAGTCTTATTCCTCTCCCAAGGGACGGGATGGGTGATTGGCATGTTTATTCTCCTAAGCAATTATGTTGGCTGCAGACAACATAATGCGGCAGAACGGTTGACATGCTCTAGACTCTCGCCGGATTGGGTCGAGTTTTGTTTTGTGCTATGGTGCAGTTGGTCGTGGTGAGCCGTGCCTCCCCGACCAGTTATGCGGATTGGTGTGCACTCGTCGCAGCAGTGGAGCTTGAGCGGATTGTTTTGGGTCCGGATATCCGGATTGAGGTCAGAGAGCTCCGGACCTAGATGACAGGATTGTCTGAGGCTTATCAGCGGCAGAGTGAGCCGCTGGTCGGGGTGACACAGTTGTCGGGGCAGTGGGCAGCCCGACAGTGCTTTTCCCCTGAGATCACCTGGTTACAGTATCCTCAGTGGCAGTGATTTCTGTGGCGTCGATGGAGCGAGTAGCCCTCTCTGAGCCAATGTTTAGTGCTGAGGCACCAAGACAGGGTGGATAGCTGATAGTTGATGAGCTGTGGGACATCATCGATTGATGGAGCCAGTTCTGGTAGATGGACCACCCCAACCTATGGAATCGAGTTGGAGCCTTTAGAGGCAGAATCGTGGTTGGTGGTGATGGAGTGATCAATTAGGAGTCTCCCGGTGCTAGAAAGTTTATGCAGTTGTTGAACTGCGCGCTCCAAGTTTTGAGGGACGAGGCGCATAGGGTATGTGTGACTGGGAGTGGATTGCGTCAGGATACTTTTCAATTTATCTGATCCCTCCGTTTTGGATTTTGGATGCCTCGATGGATTAGGCATTGTGGGTGGAGCGTGGCGTTGCAATTCCTTTGGATAAGGATCTGCCGCCAGAGGCGAGTTCTGCATAGAGGCGCTTGGCGCTAGGTGTTGGAGGACTGATCGACCGGCAGAGGCATTTTCGTTTTTCTTTCCCAGATGGTGGATATCCTTGTGGACAGATTATGTAAAGCTTACCCAAAGGAAGGTCACCCTTTGTGATTGATAACATGCGTGTTTGGGGTACAATATATGTGATTGAGGGGTGAGCTTAGTAAGGATAATTGTATAAGGAATTGCATGAATTAATGGTGTTTTTGTAGAGTACCGGAGCTTCGGGCAGTGTGCCGACACCACGTGGCAGCCTGGTATTGTGGAAATACCTTCAGCAGACTCTATTTGTGTTTACAGAGAGGTTCGGGTGGTCCCGGAGCGACGCGGAAGTCCTTTTGAAGAAAAGTGAGTTGGCGTCGGATTTAGAGCTTGCGGGTCGAGCTGTGGCTTCTTGGATGGTTTTGATGTGAGTTGAACACCTGGGACATGTGTAATATGTTTTTACAGAGGTGTTCGGTTGGTTTCGGGGTGATGCGGAGGTACCGAGGCGAGAAAGTGAGTCGGCGGCGCAAGGACTGAAGCTTCTGGCAGTTTTTGGGCTCCTGGGAGACTTGGTTCCGGAACCAGGTGTTTGGTTCCGGAACCAGGGGGGGTGTACCGGTACCCACTTGTTGGTACCGGTACACAATCACCAGGAAGCCCGAATTGGGCTCGGTTTTTGCACAGTAAGAGGTATGGCCTTCTTCTCTGTTCCAACCACTCCCAACGTGATATTTATACACATAGCCATCTGCTCCCTCACCCACATCTCATCCTTATCCATCCTCTCCATTTCTTGCTGCCAGAGGAGAAGAAGAAGAGGAAGTAGAGGGAGAAGTGAAGGTGGCTGTGGAGTGTGCTGCTTGTGAGAGTTGACCGAGTCAACGTGCGCGCGCGAGGAGCAAATTGAGGTAAATTGATCATCGGAGATTATGGATTTGGATTTGTTTGTTCTCCTCTTGGGTTTTATTGTTGGAATTGGTTGAGATTTGAGCTTTAATTCCATCCTTTCTCTCCCTCTCTCCCTGTGCTCTCGGATGCAAGCAGGGAAGTTACTGCGCAGTTCCGCAACGTACGCATGCTTGAATTCGTGGATTGGAGGGATCAGATTGAGCTGAGATTTTTATGGTGACCTAGTTGGGTGCCGTGGAGGTTGTTGTGAGCTTCGTGGATTTTTTTCGAGACGCGCGACGGCGCGCGTGCGCGCGAGAGGCTCTGTGCAGTTTTTCGGCAGATTTCTCGCCGTTTCTTCTCCGACTTCGGCGCGGCCTTCGGAAAGCATTGAGGTGGGTTGGATTTTCTTCCAAAAATCGTGGAATGCCCTCTAATGCTTCAGAACGCACTTTGATCATGTCAAAACTGTATATTTTAGCTGTTAAATAATCTGATAGTTGCCTAGAAAATTACAGAAGAATTATCTGAACCCCGGATTATTTTTAGTGGACTCTTGGCATTGTGTGACACTAGTCGATATACTTGGTTGGTCTCATTTAAGCACCTGAACCGTTTTAAAAATCCGAAAGCCCGTTTTATTGGAAAATTGACTTTTAAAAATAGTTTTAAAATGTCTAAGGGTTCTAGTGATGCTGCATGGGTTCGGGGTGCATGTTCTCTCGTGCCGGGGGGCCGAGGAGATATTTGTTGGTTTTTAGAGCCATGTTATGACTTTTGAGATTTACTAGTGTCATTGGGGGTTCTATGAGAGCACTACAGATTGAGTCGTGGAGTTTACTCCGACCTTGACATGAGAGTGAGTTGTCAGTTCACGGTTTCCGATCTATTTGATCGAGGATTTTAGCCTGCTGAGCCTGGCTTTTATGCCAGTTATGAGATACTTGAGATACTTGAGTTCGGTGGGGTCGCTCCCCTCGAGCTACGCCCCGGGTGCGATGATGATACCGAGCCTGACGAGGCTGCGATGTGATTACTGAGATAGTCCTTGAGGGACACCCTACGTAAGTCCGTTCCTCCGGGATGTGCGGCAGTAGTTGAGCGCAGGCGGGACCTTGACTTGGTCTAGACTGATCCAAAGTGGACAGTCATTGAGATTTGGGTGAGATGTGTGAGTGTGTTACATTACATGTTCATAGATGAGTTTTTCCTTTGAGCATATGTAGAGGCATATAGAGATAGATTTCCAGCTTTCATATCTATCTATCTATCTATCTATTTGTTATATTGTTGTGCCTCCGGTGGACTTAGTGGGCATACCGTGTGCTTTGAGGACGGTACCCACTGGGAACTACCTTTGCAGTAGTTCTCACACCCGCTGCGGTGCAGGTTTCCCTGAGGTAGCTGCTCCGACTCCTTCCCGTGCGGAGTCTTCAGATCGAGGTAAGGGCGTGGCCGGCTAGACGCGTACCCGAGTCAGTTAGTGGAGAGGTAGCAGTACCCTTTTGAGTTTCCACTTTTGTAGAGTGAGTTTTTGGGAGGTGTTACTTATGTATCTTGAGGACAGCTTGTATCTTGGACTGGTTTACTTAGTGCAGTTGTTCTGTTTCCTTTCTATAGCATATGCTTACTTTTGCTCTGATATCTGTTGGCTATAGATTTATTTGCAGGGTAGACGCTTCGTCTGTACGGCAGTTTCCGTACAGATGGCGGATCTGTTAGCAAGCCCGGGACGCAGTTCGACCCCGGGGCATGACAGATTAGAGTGGTATCAGAGCCTAGGTTATTAGGTCATTGAGGACTTAGAGACCCTAGGCTGTTGGTTGGACAGTAGGATGACTGTCGTGAGAGACGTGACTTTAGCGAGAGTCCTGATTGAGTTTCTGCCTCCCCCAGAGGATTGGGGTGAGTGATCTTACATGTTATTTCTCTAAAGATGATTATGTTGGCTGCAGACAACATAATGCTTTAGAAGGGTTAACATGTTTAGACTTTCGCTTAATTGGGTCGTGAGAGTTCTTGGTCCTAATGTTTGTTTTGTTTCAGCTGCTTTCGTTACCTCCGAGACGCCGTGCAGCGGCGAGGGCTTGTTTGACCTTGGAGGAGGAGCCCGAACAGCGGGAAGCTGAATGGATTTGAGAGCATCGATTGAGGTATCGCCAGTAGTACCTCCAGCCGCAACATCGTCGATTTCGACCCCGATCGCACTGTGGATAGTGCAAGAGTAGCGAGAGTTTGCTGATTGGTTGATGTGCATTCGCCAGTTCCATTCCCTACAGATTTCGGGACAGAGTTGGAGCCTTGGAAGGCCGAGCACTGGATTGCTGCTTTGGGAGAGTCGTTGAGGACTTATTCATCCAGGAAAAGCATCAGGTGCCCTTAGTTGCGCACTTTTGGATGAGGACGCCGTGAGAGTGTGGCGTCGAGTTCGTCCTATTGGACCACCAGGAGTTTAGTTGAGGACTTGGATCGAGCTTCGAGCTTTGCTGTCTGAGGGCACTCTCCCAACAGTGCTAAGCAGAGACTGGAAGGGGATTTGAGATACCTGTAGCAGGGGAGTTGACCCCTTCCGGAGTGTGTTGTGAGTTGATGCGACGATTGAGCAGTGTGGCCATGTTGCCTAGAATAAGGCCCAGGAGATGGATCATGTTTGAGAGTGGGGCTGCTTCGAGATGTTTATTATTTTGGGTATTCTCGACAAGCGACCCTTGATGCACCGATTGTGCATGCTCGATGGATAGACAGAGGATCTACGATCGTGTCCAAGAGGGACTAGCTCCAGAGAGAGAGATGTCCAGCATCGTTGGAACTGGGATAGTTGAGCGGATCGAGGTTGTTATGATTCCAGTTCCAGGATTATGAGCCTCTAAGGAGACTTAGACTAGGGGGTTCTCGATAGTCGAGGCACCAGTGGCAGTCTCGGGATGACTGTGTCTTTCACCGGGGGCCGCATTCATCGCCATCGAGTGACTTCAGGAGGAGGGCGATGTTCTTCATGTGTATAGTCAGGACATCTTCAGGCAGAGTGTCTCAGAGCGGTGCTCTTGGATTTGCCGCTTGCGACGGCACCCCACTACCCCCCTTCTTCAGGATGTAGAGGTTCATCCGACTTATTGGTAGGCTGATTTAGCCAAGATGTCGAGGTAGATTGAGCGATGGCCACCAGCATCTAGAGGTTGAGTTTGTGCAGCTGGTTGAGGACGCTAGGATAGTGGATTGCGTCCTACCAGGTGTGGTTGCTTTTGGTCATTAGAGTTGGAGCATGATGATGCCGACACCGCTTGGGTGTGTTTTAGTAAAGCAGGGATAGCTTTGTGTGGGCCAGTGATGGGATTGTTGGCTTGTGCACGTGTGGATCAGGTTCCAGATCACATATAGCACATGGATGGGTGTTGCCAGTCCCGTCCAGTTTAGTTGGGCCTTGGATTTGATTCTAGAGCTGTTAGTCCTACATCAGCTTCGAGATGATGATTGGATAGGGATTGGATATCCCGATGTTATGTTAACATGGATTGTCGAGAGAAAACAGTGACCCTTCGGGAGCTGGGTCGGGAGGAGTATGTCCGTAGAGGATGTCAGAGTGCACTGTTTGCAGCGACAAATGTTGAGTTGAGGTTGTGTCGCTTTTCTTGCGACTATGGTAGAGGCGCCTACGGCGATGCCCGGACTCGAGGACATTCCTGTTGTCTGCGAGTATCCGGATGTTTTTCCCTTGGAGTTATCCTCTATGCCGCCGGATCGGGAGACAGAGTTCGTGATTGATGTAGTGTCTGGAACTACGTCAATCACTAAAGCACCTTACAGGATGACCCCGGCAGAGTTGAGAGAGCTGAAGGCTCAATTGCAGGATCTTTTGGATCGAGGGTTCATCAGACCTAGTGTTTCTCCGTGGGGAGCGCCGATTCTTTTTGTGAAAAAGAAGGACGGATCACTTAGATTGTGTGTGGATTATCGAGAGTTGAATAAAGTGACCGTTCGAAACAAGTATCCTCTCCCCAGGATTGATGATTTGTTTGATCAGCTTTCAGGACTCGGTAGGGGCATTATGAGTTCACAGTGTTACCATTTGGTTTGACTAATGCCCCAGCCACATTTATGGATCTAATGAACCGAGTGTTTCAGCCCTACTTGGATCATTTTTGTAGTAGTATTCATTGATGACATTCTGATTTACTCCCGAAGTGATACGGAGCATGAGGAGCACCTGAGGATAGTGCTGCAGCTTCTGAGAGAGAAGAAGTTGTATGCCAAGTTAAAGAAGTGCGCTTTTTTGGCTTCGGGAGGTTTCTTTTCTAGGCCACGTAGTTTCAGCCGCAGGAGTGGCAGTGGACCCGGCGAAGATTGATTCAGTTCGGGATTGGCCTAGACCCACGACGGTGACAGAGGTGCGCAGCTTCTTGGGCCTTGCTGGGTACTACCGTCGTTTTGTAGAAGGCTTTGCGAAGCTTTCTACTCCCCTCACTCGGTTGACTAGGAAGGGGATCAGGTTTGTGTGGCCAGAGCAGTGTCAGCAGAGCTTCGAGGAGTTGAAGCAGAGGTTGATTACAGCGCCAGTCCTTTCACTACCAGTCATGGGAGAGGGATTTGTGATTTACAGTGATGCCTCCCACAGCGGTCTAGAATGTGTGTTGATGCAGCATGGTAGGGTAATTGCTTATGCTTCGCACCAGCTAAAGGACTACGAGAAGAATTACCCTACGCATGACTTGGAGCTAGCCGCCGTTGTCTTTGCTTTGAAGCTTTGGCGGCACTACCTTTATGGAGAGCATTGTGAGATCTTCACCGACCACCAGAGTTTGAAGTATTTGTTCACTCAGAAGGAACTTAACTTGAGGCAACGCCGGTGGCTTGAGCTGCTAAAGGATTATGATCTGAGCATTCAGTATCATCCCGGCAAAGCCAATGTGGTCGCTGACGCCTTGAGCAGGCGAGTGGGGCAGTTGTTGAGCTTGTTGATTACCCAGCAGATGCCCCTGAGAGAGCAGTTGAGGCGCTTGGATTTAGAGGTGGTGTCCCCTGGGGTTTCTGCAAGACTTATGTCCATGGTCTTGCAGCCCACTCTGTTGGACAGGATTAGAGAGAAACAGAGTGAGGACCCCGAGCTTGTGAGGATTAGAGATCAGCTTCAGCATGATCAGGGTGGGGACTTTTCTGTGGATGCAGCGGGAGTACTCAGGTACAGGGACCGCTTTTGTGTGCCCGTGGACTCAGAGGTTCGAGAGCTGATTTTGGGGGAAGCTCACTATACACCTTACACCCTCCACCCTGGGGGAACTAGGAGGTATAGGGACTTGAGGGCACAGTTTTGGTGGCGCGGCATGAAGAGAGACATTGGAAGGTTTGTGGCTCGTTGTCTAACTTGTCAGCAAGTTAAAGCTGAGCATCAGGTTCCAGCTGGCAAGTTGCAGAGCCTTCCAATACCTGAATGGAAATGGGACCGTGTCACTATGGATTTTATTGTGGGTTTACCGAGGACTCAGTGTGGTTCTGATGCCATATGGGTGATTGTGGATCGTTTGACCAAATCAGCCCACTTCCTGCCGATGCAGTTGAGTTGGTCCTTGGAGAGGTTAGCATAGTTATATATGGATGAGATTGTGAGACTACTTGGGGTGCCGGTATCGATTGTGTCTGACAGGGACCCGAGGTTTACTTCACAGTTTTGGGGGACTTTGCACAAAGCCTTGGGGACCCAGCTTCAGTTTAGCACCGCCTTCCACCCACAGACTGACGGACAGTCGGAGAGGACCATTCAGACTCTGGAGGACATGTTGAGAGCATGTGTCCTGAGCTTCAGGGGCAGTTGGGATCGACACTTGAGGTTAGCGGAGTTTGCGTATAACAATAGCTTCCAGGCGAGCATTCAGATGGCGCCCTATGAAGCATTGTATGGTCGGAAGTGTCGATCGCCTCTATTTTGGAGTGACGTGGGTGAAAGGAAGACCTTGGGACCAGATTTGCTTGTTGAAGCCGAGGAAAAGGTTTGAATTATTCGGCGACATTTAGAGACCGCTCAGAGCCGTCAGAGGAGTTATGCAGACAGGAGGCGGCGAGACTTGGAGTTTCAGGTGGGAGACCATGTTTTTCTGAAAGTCTCGCCATCTCGAGGAGTTCGCCGATTTGGTGTACGCGGAAAGCTTAGTCCGCGGTTTATCGGGCCATTCGAGGTGCTTGAGCGCATTGGTCCAGTTGCATATCGTGTTGCGCTACCGCCGAGGTTGGCAGGCACCCACGATGTATTTCATGTATCCACCTTGAGGAAATATGTGTTTGATCCCTCACATATTTTGGATTTCACCTCCTTAGAGTTAGATGAGGATTTGAGCTACCTGGAGCGACCGGTGCGGATTCTTGCTCGGGAGACGAGAGAATTGCGCAACCGGATCATACCTTTTGTAAAGGTTTTATGGAGTCATCATGAGGAGCGAGAGGCCACTTGGGAACCCGAGGATGAGCTAAGAGTTTCATATTCCCACTTATTTGAGTCGCCCTCTTGAGATTTGGATTTTTGCGGTTTCGAGGACGAAACCGTTAAAAGGAGGGGAGAGTGTAGAGTACCGGAGCTTCGGGCAGTGTGCCGACACCACGTGGCAGCCTGGTATTGTGGAAATACCTTCAGCAGACTCTATTTGTGTTTACAGAGAGGTTCGGGTGGTCCCGGAGCGACGCGGAAGTCCTTTTGAAGAAAAGTGAGTTGGCGTCGGATTTAGAGCTTGCGGGTCGAGCTGTGGCTTCTTGGATGGTTTTGATGTGAGTTGAACACCTGGGACATGTGTAATATGTTTTTACAGAGGTGTTCGTTGGTTTCGGGGTGATGCGGAGGTACCGAGGCGAGAAAGTGAGTCGGCGGCGCAAGGACTGAAGCTTCTGGCAGTTTTTGGGCTCCTGGGAGACTTGGTTCCGGAACCAGGTGTTTGGTTCCGGAACCAGGGGGGGTGTACCGGTACCCACTTGTTGGTACCGGTACACAATCACCAGGAAGCCCGAATTGGGCTCGGTTTTTGCACAGTAAGAGGTATGGCCTTCTTCTCTGTTCCAACCACTCCCAACGTGATATTTATACACATAGCCATCTGCTCCCTCACCCACATCTCATCCTTATCCATCCTCTCCATTTCTTGCTGCCAGAGGAGAAGAAGAAGAGGAAGTAGAGGGAGAAGTGAAGGTGGCTGTGGAGTGTGCTGCTTGTGAGAGTTGACCGAGTCAACGTGCGCGCGCGAGGAGCAAATTGAGGTAAATTGATCATCGGAGATTATGGATTTGGATTTGTTTGTTCTCCTCTTGGGTTTTATTGTTGGAATTGGTTGAGATTTGAGCTTTAATTCCATCCTTTCTCTCCCTCTCTCCCTGTGCTCTCGGATGCAAGCAGGGAAGTTACTGCGCAGTTCCGCAACGTACGCATGCTTGAATTCGTGGATTGGAGGGATCAGATTGAGCTGAGATTTTTATGGTGACCTAGCTGGGTGCCGTGGAGGTTGTTGTGAGCTTCGTGGATTTTTTCGAGACGCGCGACGGCGCGCGTGCGCGCGAGAGGCTCTGTGCAGTTTTTCGGCAGATTTCTCGCCGTTTCTTCTCCGACTTCGGCGCGGCCTTCGGAAAGCATTGAGGTGGGTTGGATTTTCTTCCAAAAATCGTGGAATGCCCTCTAATGCTTCAGAACGCACTTTGATCATGTCAAAACTGTATATTTTAGCTGTTAAATAATCTGATAGTTGCCTAGAAAATTACAGAAAAATTATCTGAACCCCGGAATATTTTTAGTGGACTCTTGGCATTGTATGACACTAGACGGTATACTTGGTTGGTCTCACTTAAGCACCTGAACCGTTTTAAAAATCCGAAAGCCCGTTTTATTGGAAAATTGACTTTTAAAAATAGTTTTAAAATGTCTAAGGGTTCTAGTGATGCTGCATGAGTTCGGGGTGCATGTTCTCTCGTGCCGGGGGGCCGAGGAGATATTTGTTGGTTTTTAGAGCCAAGTTATGACCTTTGAGATTTACTAGTGTCATTGGGGGTTCTATGAGAGCACTACAGATTGAGTCGTGGAGTTTACTCCGACCTTGACATGAGAGTGAGTTGTCAGTTCACTGTTTCCGATCTATTTGATCGAGGATTTTAGCCTGCTGAGCCTGGCTTTTATGCCAGTTATGAGATACTTGAGATACTTGAGTTTGGTGGGGTCGCTCCCCTCGAGCTACGCCCCGGGTGCGATGATGATACCGAGCCTGACGAGGCTGCGATGTGATTACTGAGATAGTCCTTGAGGGACACCCTACGTAAGTCCGTTCCTCCGGGATGTGCGGCAGTAGATGAGCGCAGGCGGGACCTTGACTTGGTCTAGACTGATCCAAAGTGGACAGTCATTGAGATTTGGGTGAGATGTGTGAGTGTGTTACATTACATGTTCATAGATGAGTTTTTTCCTTTGAGCATATGTAGAGGCATATAGAGATAGATTTCCAGCTTTCATATCTATCTATCTATCTATCTATTTGTTATATTGTTGTGCCTCCGGTGGACTTAGTGGGCATACCGTGTGCTTTGAGGACGGTACCCACTGGGAACTACCTTTGCAGTAGTTCTCACACCCGCTGCGGTGCAGGTTTCCCTGAGGTAGCTGCTCCGACTCCTTCCCGTGCGGAGTCTTCAGATCGAGGTAAGGGCGTGGCCGGCTAGACGCGTACCCGAGTCAGTTAGTGGAGAGGTAGCAGTACCCTTTTGAGTTTCCACTTTTGTAGAGTGAGTTTTTGGGAGGTGTTACTTATGTATCTTGAGGACAGCTTGTATCTTGGACTGGTTTACTTAGTGCAGTTGTTCTGTTTCCTTTCTATAGCATATGCTTACTTTTGCTCTGATATCTGTTGGCTATAGATTTATTTGCAGGGTAGACGCTTCGTCTGTACGGCAGTTTCCGTACAGATGGCAGATCTGTTAGCAAGCCCGGGACGCAGTTCGACCCCGGGGCGTGACAGTTTTGTCATATGACGATTGCAATAATAGATTTTCTGAGATGTCAGAGGTCGGGTGGACCCCGATGGCAGCATCAGCATCTTTATCAGAGTAGCGCAGCGGTAGCGTGAATTTGTTGTCTACGAAGGGCCTTATTCGTCGCCTCAGTGTGAGCAAGGACAGAGGTCGTGCTCCCTTTGTGATTGGTTTAGGTATATTTTAGCAGGCTGAGCGACGATCACTTGCATCGAGCGGTTGAATCTATGCCGCCCGATTGGAGGGCAACACGGTAGTGGATTGAGTTGCCGCAGGTGTGACTTCATCACAGCAGTCGGAGTTAGAGCATGTTGCATTCCTGTATGGACTCGAGGCAAATTTGTTACCACGTGCACTAGAGGTACTGGTTTTTGATGGTGTGGTGCATGTGGAGGAGGCCTGTGGATCATGTCCAGTGCAGTTGAGACCTCGAGTGGTATCGGCAGACTTATTGGTATTTGTGTCAGTTCGGTGTTTGACCCAGTGCGTGGGATTGGTTGGCACAGTGCTACGTGGTGTATGACTGCGGAGGAAGAAGGTTATGATCTTCTGCGAGCTAGACAATAGAGACTTGTTCGTTGAGACAGTGAGAGCAACAGGTTGCAGTGACAATGCGAGAGGTGCCTACGGCGGCACCGGGACGCAAGGATGTTCCTGTTATCGTGAGATCCCGGGTGTGATCCCACCTAAGCTGATGATGATGCCGCCAGATAGGGAGATTGAGATTGTGGTTGACGTGGTTCTGGAACCGCGCCAACCCCGATAGCACCTCATTGGATATCACCTGTAGAGCTGAGAGAGCTGATGGCACAGTCGCAGGATCTGATGGGTCGAGGGTCTGTTCGACCTAGTGCCACACCGTTGATACACGGTGGTGATGCCACGTCGTTGACACACGACAGTGAGGGTCCTTGTGTGGGGTGACCGCAGGCAAGACTGGATATTGTATAGGACCTTTTTATGGAATTATACTCCGGCAGTTGTTGTTTATGATGCATATATCTTTTCGAAATCATGCAGCTGAGTATTTCGCCAAGATGGTGTTCAGAATGCGGTAGGGGCATTATGAGTACAGTGAGGCCTGATGGAATGACTAATGCCCTGTCGTCTTTAGGATTTGAGGAATTGTGTGTTCCAGCTGCACTTGGATGGATTAGTGGCGATATTCTCCCGGGATATTTTGATTTTACCCTCTCTCTGTGTGATTAGAGCTTGTGGAGCACTTATAGATGGTGTGACAAGGTCTGTGAGGAAGAAGCTATATGCCAAGTTGTTGTGGTACAAGTTTTAGCTTCGAGAGCATATCTTCTTGGATTACTTGTTCTAGCCGTAAGGGGCAGCGGTGGTAATCTGGCCTTATTGGATGCTATTCGAGAATGACCGAGACCGGCAGTTATTGTTGAGGTGAGGAGCTTTTGGGCCGGATAGTGCCAGCAGAGCTTGACGAATAAGTGATGAGACTGATACCCGCGCCGATTTCAGCACCGCCAATAATGGGAGATGGATTTGTGAGATACAGTGATGCCTCCCATCGTGGCTATGAAGTTACAGTTGGATTATTGACGAGCATCCAGTATCACCCCGATAGGGCCACTGTGGTGGCGGATATCCGGAGCAGGAGAGCTATTTGGGGTTGAGTTTGATGATTTTGTAGCTGGCGCTGTGTGGGACCGTTGAAGTGATCAGGGCTCGAGGTTGTGTCCCAGAGGATTCTTTTGGTGGTAAGTTGTGGCTGAGCAAATCCACTTGGGTGGTCGGATGTTGAGAGTGACCGAGTGAGGACCCCGGCTTGTTAAGACTTCTTTCCTTCTTGGATGATCACGTGTGGGTGTTTTGGGTTGCACTGGTCGTGTTGGCACCAGGGTGTGGTGTTGATGTGTGTTGTACTGTTCCTCTTCTCTTTCCCCCCCAGCCTTTTGTTGGAGTCCCTGAGGTTTTTCCACGTCTCAGCACGGGAGTGATGTGCTTTTGGATCCCTCGCCCGTGTTTGACTCGCTCCATTTGAGATCGGTAAATGTTTGGAGTACGAGGGACGCCCATTGCAAATTCTGGTTCGTGTGATGAGAGAGTTGCGCAATCGGGCTATGCCGTACTGGTTATTGCTGTTGTTGTTGCTGAGGAGTAATCACGGGGAGTGATAGGCGACTTGGGAGCGGGAGACGGCGGTGTTGGGTACTTACCCCTGGTTTCTGAGACTTCTTGGGAGTTGCTTTAGTTTCGAGGACGAAATTTTCTTTTAGTAGGGGAGGATGTGGTGACCCGGATCCTTGCAGGGCTTCTACAGTGTGACCGGCAGCTTCTGGAGGCCTATGGGGCATGACGGCTGTGTTTGTGCGCCAATTTGGACACAAGTAATGGACTTCGGGCTTATAATGGATCACGTGAGTAATCGGAGGACTCCGTCGGATGTTTAGAGGTGTTTTCACGCAAAACGGATATCAAATTTAGACTCAGCGCGAAATTCGGATTAAAAATACCTTTTCGGATGCCTTCGGCAATTTTTAGGATTGGAATTTGGCAAAGCGGACACCGGATTTGGACTCAGCGCGCGAAAACGGTCAAAATGGGCTATTTACATGCATTTTTCGGAGTTTGCTACAGTAAAGTTACTGTTCACCGCCGAAACAGTAACTCCGGCGACCGGCCGGCGACGCGGCGATGGCGGGCAGCGGCGGAGAGCGGCGGTGCAGCCTCGGGCAGGCGGAGAGCAGCGGCGGGCAGGGCGCGCGGACGCGGGCAGGGCGCGCGGGCAGGCGCGCGGTCCACGCGGCCGGCGTGCACCGAAGCGGGGGGCCACGTGGCGTCTTCCCATTGGGTGGTTCACGGGTCGCGGTCTATGGAGCAGCGCAGTGTTTGGTGGACTCGGCGGGAAAACACGTGGCATCACGTCATTGGTTCGGTGTATTGGGTGTCGTGCACCGGGTGCAGCGAGCGCGTGGCTTGGACACGTGGCGCGCGGGGATTAGGCGCGTCACTGTGCGCGTGCAGGCGGCGGGGGGGCGCGGCAGGTGGCGGTGGCGGCTGGCGTGGCGGCCACGGCGCCGACGTGGCGCACGCGTGCGCCACATGGCGGCCCGCCATTGGCGGGTGCCAACTGTAGCGTTGACCGGGTTAGGGCCACGCGGCGCGAGAGGATTGGTTGGATCGGCTGTTCCGTGTTTAGGGACACGTGTCGGGGCGCGGAGCGGGTCGGACGGGTGCGCGGTCCGGCCGGATCGAGTGTGCACGGTTGGGCCTTTTGGGCCGGGCCACTGTTTGGGCCCGGTTTCGGGGCCCGAAACTTTCGGGCGCCTGAAACCGGGGACCCATTGGGAATTATTCCAATTGTTTGGAATGGGCCTATATATACCCCCTCCTCTCCCTCTTTCTCACCTTTTTCCTAGCTTTAAAGAGGGAATGGGAGGGAGAGCTCTATATGAAGTTTGTTCCCCTTGATGTTCTTGAGCTCGTGGTGGATCGCCGGAATTTTTGGAAGCTCGGCAACGGCGATATCGATTTTACAGTTCGCCTCGGTTTTCCCCCATTTCGGCCCATTACCGTCACAGTCCAGTCAAAAATTCACCGTGAGCAAACCAGGAGGACTTTTTGGACGATTTCTTCGACAGCGTGTTCCTAAGAGGTAAGGCTTCGATTTTTGTGTTGATTGCTTAGCTCCGTTTCACACTTTTGGCATGGTTCCCGAGACATTTTTGACCCCTATTTTTCTGTGATGGATTCTGGACAGCACCGGCTTGTCAATTTTATATCTCGGCCTAGGAGCATCGGATCAAGGCATTTAAGGACTTGATTTTGATCTACTCGTCGCGAGGAACACAGTGGTGATTTTTCTGGGATTTTTGAAAATTGTTTCGAAGGTGATAATTAAGCTTTTCTTGGACAGGTTGCTACAGGAATTTTGTTGTGGAAGGTTTTGAGTATGCAGCGGTGTTTGATTTTTATCTTGGCCTAGAGGTATCGGATCTATCGTGAACCGGAATTTGGAATATAAATAAATGGAAATAAAGATAGTATGAAATACTATTGTTTATTGAGGTGAAGAACGACCTAGAAAAGTAAAGGGTTACTCGGAAGTGAATTGGGCCCAAATCGGAGTTAAAATAAGATATCTAGAATCTTATGTGAAAAAGTGGGCCCAGATCGTAAGTGGAAAATTCACAGTCTCAGAAAATTCCGAGAAAATTACGGGAGCTCCGTAAATATGTTTTAAAGCCACAGTAAAAGTTTCGCGTTGATCGGACACCCGGATTGAGAGAACGGGCTCCGCCAGCGAATTTAAAGACAGTGGGAATTTTGGCAAATCAAAAAGGGTCCAAACTGAAAAGTTTAAGTATCATGAGGTAAATCAAGTTAAACTGTGGCTGCCCGTCAAATTTGAGCGAAAACGGGCGAAAAACGGGCGAGAACGGACGAAAACGGGCGAAACTGGGCTTTGGCCCAAGTTTCGGGCGCCCGAAAGTGGGTTCCGGGCGCCCGGAAGTTACTGTAGCACACCCGGTTTTCGGGCTGCAGTGAACCGGGTTCGGGCACTGTAGCGAACCGGTTACTGTAGCAGCCTGGTCCGAAAGGGGTGCGCCCGAATGTTACTGTAGCGGCCCGAATCTCGAGGCATGGGCACGGATCCCGAGGCAGTCGGCACGGATCCCGAGGCAGTGGCACGGATCCCGAGGCAGTGGCACGGATCCCGAGGCAACTGGCATGGATCCCGAGGTGCGGGCGCGAATCCCGAGGCAAGTTTTCGCGCGCGACGCGCTGTGGCGCGCGGCCCGAGGCCGCGTGGTAGGTGGGGAGGCGCCACGTGGCGTCTCCTCATTGGACGCGGCAGACGAGGCGACAGGCGTGCGCGGGGAAGGCGCGGCGGCCTGGCGCGGTGTCAGCGGGGGCAGGCCACGTGTCGGCCTCCCATTCGTCGGTCAGCGCGACGCGACGCGCTGACGCGACGCAACGCTGCGACCGGGCGTCAGAGCAGGCGTGGGTGCGGTCCACGTGGCGGCCTCCCATTGGCCGCCGCTATTCGTTGGTCGCGGTGCACGGGTCCAGGGACACGTGTCACAGTCCGGTTGGCCGAGCGGTGCTGACGTGGCGCCTAGCTGGCATGGCGTGGACCCGTGAACCTGGGCGGGACGGTTACTGTAGCCGCCCGAAAACTTTCGGGCGCCCGAAAGGGTGCGCTCGAAAGTCCGGAAACGGCCTATAAAGGCCCGAAACGGCTCCTTTTTCCTCCTTTTTCCCTTTTTGGCTTCACCCGAGCGCGCGGGAAGGGGAGGAGGGCGATTTTCGCCGGGGTTTCGAGGGCGCACGAGCGCGCCGTGGACGCCGTGGAGCGTGCAAAGTACTCCAAAGAGACTAAAAGACGCGATGGACGACACGGCATTGTCGAGGTAGGCCCCGTGTGTCGTTTTGCGGTATCTTTGGCATAGTTTTGAAGTTTTCTTTTTGGATTTTGGATTTGACCCCTTTGCCCACGTGCGCCTGGTGATCGATTGTGAGAAACGTCAAGTATGCCTACAGAAGCCAGGTTTCCCGAAACATGTTTACCTGGCATGTAAGAGTACTTCCTTCTTGAACGTCATCTCCGCATCGCGGGCTAGGAAGTTGATAGCAGGTGGGTGCGTGGCCTATCTGGCCTCGGTGGATCTAAGGGCTCGACCCACCCCCTCTCCATCCGACATCCCGGTCGTAAGGGAATATCCAGACGTATTTCCGACAGAGCTTCCCGGGATGCCACCCGAACGAGAGGTCGACTTTCCCATCGAGTTGCTTCCAGGCACTAAACCCATCACGAAGGCGCCGTACGGGATGGCCTTCGCCGAGTTGAAAGAACTCAAGGCGCAACTGGAGGATCTTTTGGATAAAGGCTTCATCAGACCGAGCGTGTCGCCATGGGGCGCGCCCGTTTTGTTCGTAAGGAAGAAGGACGGAAGCCTTCGCCTGTGTATTGACTACCAAGAATTAAACAAGGTCACTATCAAGAACAAGTATCCGTTGCCACGGATTGACGACCTGTTTGACCAGTTACAAGGGGCAACGGTGTTCTCTAAGATCGATCTGCAGTCTGGCTACCACCAGCTCCGAGTTAGTGGTGAGGACATCCCCAAGACAGCGTTCCGGACTCGCTATGGTCACTACGAGTTCACGGTAATGCCGTTCGGGCTCACAAACGCCCCAGCGGTATTCATGGACATGATGAATAGGGTGTTCAAACCCTTCTTAGATATTTTCGTAGTGGTCTTCATTGACGACATTCTCATCTACTCCCGTACAGATGAGGAACATAAAGAGCATCTGCGCACAGTCCTCCAAACCTTACGGGAACAGAAACTCTACGCCAAACTCAAAAAGTGTGAGTTTTGGCTCCGCGAGGTGGGCTTTCTGGGGCATATCGTGTCGGCTGCTGGGGTTGTGGTGGACCCAAAGAAGATAGATTCGGTAACCGACTGGCCCAGGTCAACGACGGTAACTGAGATTCGAAGCTTCCTGGGTCTGGCAGGGTATTACAGACGCTTTGTGGAAGGCTTCTCCATGTCACGCCCCCGGGGGTTTTTGAGTCATGTGAAGCGAAAAAACGTGTCTATTTTTTTTTTCTTTTTAATAAGGAAACATAATCTTCAACCCCGGTGCGTGCCAGACCGCCACATACGCAAATTCACTCTGTCCACGGACAGAGTCTCCTTTGCATATGCACGGCGTCTTATTTACAACATGTCATTCAATCACAAATATTATGCATCAATTCCCAACCAACAACCATACCGTAGACGTTCACCATCAATTATAGCAAGTTAATTAAGCGGCATCACTGTTTGGAAAGGATAAAGCCCAGAGTTGAAAACTCGTGCCCACACGGCACTTCATTTTGAGAAAACATTTTCGCAATCCTTTAACTCATCATGAAAACATGCCGCACATAAGAACACTACTAAAAGTATCATACTATAACCTACACCTCATCCACAGAGCTAATACAAGTTCACAACTAAGCCATCCACAAGCAAAATAGAGATTCATGCATAAGGAAATGAGTTGGAGTCAAAAGAATCAAGATAACCAAGTGTCCGACTACGGTCCTCACTACGCAGTCCCACCGTCACCCCGGCTGACGCACCTAATAGCAGTACCTGTCACGGAGTGGGTAACGTCAGTGACAAACAAAGTAGATGTCTAATAGTAACAAGAAGGGAAAACAAACCGAATACACCGAGTACCCCGTAACCTTTCGTTAAACCCCCTGTGCATATTTTAAGCTGGGCACCAGTCCCAGAGTACCTGTCGGGGTGACTAAAGTCCCCCCTCGTGCACAAACACCTTTTGATGCTTTAACCACTTCACGGGGCTAGTGCGGCCCCTATAGCAGCCGTGAAGAGGTCCTCACGGCTCCCACTCCTTTGTGAGGCACACGGGTCAAAAAGACCACTTTTCCGGAAAAGTACACCATGCGGTGGCCCGGTCCGCCAGTGTACGTGCAGCATCCGTCACCGGATTGCCAAAATTGGCGTGTAGTGAGCACCGCGACCGCAGCCGCTTAAATTGTCAGATAAAATATCTTTAATCGAAAGGTTAGCTTACCATCTACTTTGTTAGGTAAATTAAAGAATACTTTAATGGCGATAAATGCACTTACTGCACTTGTTGCACTTATGGCAACTCTACCCACCTGGTTGGAGAGAAGACGGGTCACCCGAGCCCTTTGCACTCTCCCGCTGCGCACCCGGACCTATATAAAGTCCGCACGGACACTAAGGTCAGAAAATATACTAACATATCGCAATAGAAAAATACCCCACATTATTATTTACAAAAGTCCGGCACCGTCCCGCTGTCCGGCGGGGCACCCATGCCTTGAACGGCCGTCACCGTCCGTCGGAGCCGCGCATGGCGGGGCTCCGCGGACGGCGTCCTCACAGCACCCAGCGCGGCGTTCGCGCGGTGCTCGTGCGGACACGGGTCCGCGCGGCGCCCGCGCGAACGCCCGCGCGGCGCCCGTGCGGCACCCCGCGCGGGTGCCCGGGCGGCACCCCGCGTGGCTCCCCGCGCGGGGCCGCCCGCGCGGCACCCCGCGCGGGTGCCCGCGCGGCACCCCGCGCGGGGCCGCCCGCGCAGGGCCGCCCGCGCGGGGCCGCCCGCGCGGCACCCCGCGCGGGTGGCCGCGCGGCACCCCGCGCGGGTGGCCGCGCGGCCCGCGCGGCACCCCGCGCGGGGCCGCCGCGCGGGCCGCCCGCGCGGGGCCGCCCGCGCGGCACCCCGCGCGGGTGCCCGCGCGCACCCCGCGCGGGGCCGCCCGCGCGGGCCGCCCGCGCGGCGCCCCGCGCGGGTGCCCGCGCGGCGCCCGCGCGGCACCCCGCGCGGCACCCGCGCGGGGCCGCCCGCGCGGTGGCCGCGCGGTGTCCGCGCGGCGCCCGCGCGGGTGTGACCCGCGCGGCGCCGCCGCCGCTTGCGGTGGCGCCCGGTCGTCCGTGTGTTTCTCCCCTTCACCCCGCGCGATGCCCTAGTGGCACCGCGCGCCTCCTTTGTCCGTTCCGTTCGTCTAACATAACTACGATGACGACGACGGTAACGGGGACGGGGGAGAAATTCAAGAAACCTAAAACGGGCGACTAGGAAAATTCGGAAAAATTATTAAAAAATATAAAACTAACCGGAGATCTTCGGGAAAGTGTCCGGTCACGTTTCTTGCCCTCGGGTCGGCGTTTGGGACGATTGGTTCCTTCTCCTTTCTCCGGTTATGGATCCGTTCTCTCTTTTCTCTTACTTTTCCTCACCGGTTGGGGGTTTCGGTAGCACGAAAGAGGAGGGTTTGAGGAGGCGGTAAAATAAGAATAGGGTTTCGCTCGGCGCTCGGTAAACAGGAGAATAAATAGTTCTCCCATTTACTTATCCAAAATCACGCCAAAAATCCCTTCGGATATTTTCGGTTCGATTAATTAATTTATTAATTAATTAATCCCTACCGATAACCCTATCTTTAACTTCCTTAATTTTACGTACGTAGGAAAACCCGAATCTCCCCGTTTCTATCTCTCACATAAATATCGGCTGACGGGATATTAAATCTTAAAATCTGACCACCGGTTATTTAATCACCTTAAATTCTGACCACCCGATTATTTAACCACCCTTATTAAATAATCAAATCCCAATTGGATTCAAATTACCGGATATTTAAATCAACCCTTTTTAAATTTTAGTCACCGATTATTTAATCACCTTTATTAAATAATCTTGTGGGAAACAAATCCCCGATTTAAATATCCCGATTTTATCTCTTATCTAATGCACGAGATAAAATCCCACAATTTAAATCCTAAATTAATTCGTACGTAGGAGGATTTAAATTTCCTCACCGGATAATTAGTTAATTAATTAATTAATTACCCCTACGAGATAACCCACCTTATCTCTAACGGGTGCAAGATATTTTGCACGGTCCCCGATGCGTGACTAATTACCGCAACGCTAAGGATCCCGTTCCGGGAGATCCCGATATCGGATTTCGAATCCGATCGCACCGTCGGTCATCGTTTTTCGCGCTCTATTGCAGAAAAATACACACACCTAGTCCCGGCCGACTTAAGAAAATTAAATAAATTTTATTTCGCTTAAGGCCTAAGCGATTACATGTGAGTTCAAAAATACCCGAAGGGTCGGATCACTACACCACTCACACTTTATAAAAAGTTTCGTCCCGAAACTTAAACTCAAACCTCACTAAACAGTTCGGGAAAACATTCCCTCATTTTCGACTCCAGTTCCCACGTCGCCTCGCGCTCCTCGTGGTTGCTCCACTGGATCTTCACGTAGGGGATCGTTCGGTTGCGCAGCTTCTTGTCCTCTCTTGCCAAAATCCGCACTGGCGTCTCCTCGACGCTCAAGTCCTCTCGCAACTCAATGGTGGAGGCATCCAAGGCATGAGAGGGGTCAGCGAGGTACTTCCGGAGCATCGAGACATGGAACACGTTGTGGACTCGTTCGAGGTTCGGGGGCAGGGCTAACCGGTACGCCACCGGTCCCACGCGCTCTAGGATTTCGAACGGTCCTACGTATCTTGGGCTCAATTTCCCCTTTATGCCGAAACGTCGGTTTCCCTTGGAGGGTGAGAACCCGGAGCAGCACGTGCTCGCCTACCATGAATTCTAAGTCTCGGCGTCTGTTATCTGCATAGCTTTTCTGTCTGCTTTGGGCGGTCAGCAGCCTTTGTTTAATTAATCGCACCTTTGCTTCGGTCTCCTCCACCAAATCTGGGCCCAGGAACTTTCGCTCACCTAAGTCATCCCAGCATATCGGAGACCGACAGCGGCGCCCGTACAGTGCCTCGTACGGCGCCATCTGAATGCTGGCCTGGTAACTGTTATTGTAGGCAAATTCCACCAGGGGCAAACACCGTGCCCACCCTTCGCCCAAGTCCAGAACGCATGCTCGAAGCATGTCCTCCACGATCTGTATCACCCGCTCTGATTGTCCATCGGTTTGCGGATGAAAGGCTGTGCTGAAGTGTAACTTGGTTCCCATTGCTCGTTGCAGACTTCGCCAAAAGTTCGACACAAAACGTGTGTCTCTGTCCGACGTGATGGATGTTGGTACACCGTGCAACCTCACTATCTCGTCGATGTACGTTTGCGCCAGTCGTTCCCGAGTCCATGTCGTGTGTATGGGCAAAAAGTGGGCCGATTTTGTCAAACGGTCCACGATCACCCATATCGCATCGTGTCCCTGTGGCGACCTCGGAAATCCGGTTACAAAATCCATGGTAATCATGTCCCATTTCCACTCGGGCACCGGTAAAGGTTGCAACTTTCCTGCCGGCCGTTGATGTTCGGCCTTCACCCGTTGGCACACTAGGCAGTGCGCCACCAATCGCGTCACGTCTTCCTTCATTTTCGGCCACCAGAAGGTTTGCTTGACGTCTTTGTACATCTTCGTTCCCCCGGGATGCGCTGCATATGGGGCATTATGCGCTTCCCGCAGGATCTCCTCCTTGAGCTCCGGTAGATCCGGCACGCAAATTCGCCCCCGAAATCGTATCGTGCCGTCGGAGCTCACCATAAAGTCGCTCTCCTCGTCTGTGGTTATCCTACTTCGCACCAGCTGGAGCTGTTGGTCAGTCGATTGGCCTTCGAGAATCCTGTCCAGCAGAGTAGGTCTGACCACCAGCGTCAGAAGTCGTGCGACTGTCCCTGCCGGGACTACCTCTAGTCTTAATCGCGAAAATTCCGCAATCAGGCTATCCTGCTGTGTGATGGCGCTTACATCTACCTCCACGGCCTGTCCTTTGCGACTCAAGGCGTCGGCCACCACGTTGGCCTTTCCCGGGTGATAGTGGATCGTCAGATCGTAATCCTTTAATAGCTCCAGCCACCGCCTTTGTCGCAGATTTAGCTCTCTTTGGGTGAAAAGGTACTTGAGGCTCTTATGATCCGAGTACACATTGCAGTGTGCCCCGTACAGGTAGTGCCTCCAAAGCTTGAGCACAAACACCACCGCTGCGAGTTCCAAGTCGTGCACGGGGTAATTCCGCTCATACTCCTTGAGCTGCCTTGACGCATAGGCTATGACCTTTCCCCGTTGCATGAGTACTCCACCCAATCCATTCCGTGACGCGTCGCAGTATACTTCGTAATCCTCCCCAGGCTCTGGCAGGGCGAGAATCGGGGCTCGCGTCAACCTATCCTTAAGCTCCTCGAAGCTTCTTTGACACTTGTCCGTCCAGACAAACTTCTCCCCCTTTTTCGTCAAACGGGTTAGGGGGGTGGCTATCTTGGAGAAGCCCTCCACGAAGCGCCGGTAATACCCGGCTAATCCTAGGAAGCTTCGAATTTCCGTCACCGTGGTCGGTCGGGGCCAGTCCGTCACCGAATCTATCTTCTTTGGATCCACCGCGACTCCAGCCGCCGAGATCACGTGCCCCAAGAACCCGACCTCTCGGAGCCAAAACTCACACTTTTTGAGTTTGGCGTAGAGTTTCTGTTCCCGTAGGGTCTGGAGGACTGTGCGCAGGTGTTCTTCATGTTCCTCGTCTGTACGGGAGTAGATGAGGATATCGTCGATGAAGACCACCACGAACAAGTCCAAGAAGGGTTTGAATACCCTGTTCATCATATCCATGAACACTGCCGGGGCATTTGTGAGCCCGAACGGCATTACCGTAAACTCGTAATGGCCATAGCGAGTACGGAAAGCCGTTTTGGGGATGTCCTCCCCCTTGACCCGGACCTGATGATAGCCCGACTGCAGGTCAATCTTTGAGAACACCGTCGCCCCCCGTAACTGGTCGAAGAGGTCATCGATCCTTGGTAGGGGGTACTTATTCTTGACCGTCACTTTATTTATCTCTCGGTAATCGATACACAACCGGAGACTCCCGTCCTTTTTCCTTACAAACAGGACGGGTGCGCCCCAAGGTGATGCGCTTGGTCTGATGAATCCTTTGTCCAGGAGGTCCTCCAACTGCGCCTTGAGTTCCTTCAGCTCCGCGAAGGCCATCCTGTACGGTGCCTTGGTGATGGGCTTGGTGCCGGGGAGCAGTTCAATTGGGAAGTCAACCTCCGCTCCGGTGGCATTCCGGGAAGCTCCGCCGGAAAGACATCCGGGAATTCTCCTACCACGGGAATTTCCGAATGCGGGGGGACGGGTCGGGTGGCTAGATCTACTGAGGCTAGGTAGGCCACGCACCCGCCCTCTATCAACTTCCTAGCTCGTGACGCGGAGATGACGGCAAGAAAGGACGTGCTCTTGCACGCCAAGTACACGTTTTCTGGGAATCCCGGCTTCCGCAGTTGCACCTGTCGCTTCTCGCAGTCGATGACCGCCTGATACTCGGTAAGCCAGTCCATGCCCAAGACCACGTCGTAATCTTTTAACGGTATGACCACCAGATCCCAGGGGCACGACAACCTTCCCAACCGTATCGGACACGAGGTCACCAGGCCGGTTGCCGCAATGGGCCCCCCAGGAGTCTGGACGGTCATTAACACATCCAGAGGACTACCTTCTAACTGATGGGCTAGCGCAAAGGTACGGGAAATAAAAGAGCGAGTCGCCCCAGTGTCAAAAAGAGTTCGAGCTCGAAAACTAGAGACGGAAGTAATACCTGCCACCACTTCCTCTGGCGGTACCGTTCCGTGCTGGTCCATAGAGTAGAGTCTCCCTCCGGGTTGCGGTCGCGATCCTCCTTCTGTTCTTGGTGCTGAGGGTCGCGGGGGCATTCCCGTTGGCGCCTTGCCCCGTCCCGGTGTCTGCGCCGTTGGAGTAGAGGCTGCGGAAGATGCCGTCCCAGGGTTCAGGGGACAGTTGAATCGGAGTGTCCCTGTTTACCGCAACGGTAGCAGTGATCTTGCTTCTTAGGGCATTCAGTCACCGGATGCGACGCTCCACAAATAATACACGGCTTGTTTGCTAGTCGAGGTCTCCCGGTCGGCGCGCTCTTGTTTCCCTGCTGCGTCTTGGGATATTTTGGGGGCCGGCTCCCGCCAGGAGGGCCCCCTCCCGGGTAGGTCTGCGTTCGTTTCTTTTCCCGGTTGTTTTCCGATCCCTCCCGTCGAGCTCGGGTCATGGCGAATCCCCGCTCCACGATGGTGGCCCTATCCACCACCTCACGGAACGTGCGCAGGTCCGCCGCCTGAACCATCTCGAAGATGTCGCTCCGCAGCCCATCCACAAAGAGACGGGCCTTGTGAGGTTCATCCCGTACAGCAAACGGGACGCAATTGACTAACCTCACAAACTCCCTCTGATACTCCACGACTGGGCGGTTCCCCTGCCTGATGTTCTTCAAATCGTCTTCCAGCTGCCGCTTGACGCTTTCAGAGAAGAACGCACCAAAGAGTTCTTCCCTAAAGACCGACCATGTCGGCAACGGGTCGTTGGTGGTCGGATCCGGACGTACCGTCTTCCACCAGATGCGTGCATTCCCTCCAGAAAGTGAACAGCTAGTGGAACCCGCTCTTGTTCCTCTATTAGCAAGTCCTCGAAAAGCTTATCCATGGTATCCACCCACTTCTCGACGACCCACGGGTCGGTCGTTTCTCCCTCGAAGATGGGTGGGTCATGCTTCTTGAACGCGGTCAGATTTGTCCTGATCCTTCCCGCGTCGCTCGCAGCTCCGCGGCTCCTCCTGCGGTGGCGGATCCCCCAAGGGTAGGGGTTGTCCCTGCCTCCCCCGCTGCCGCTCCCAACACGGGCCCCGAAGTCGTTGGGGTGAGCACTTCCCTTGGGGCTGGGGGCTGCTCCGTCGTCGTACCACCCGCCCCTTGGGGCTCCGTAGTGGGTGCTGTGGTTTCGGGCGGAGGGGTCGGTTGACGTTCGGTGGTTGCGGTAGCCTGTCGCTGCGTCAGCTGACGCACGTGCTCCGTCAGCGTTGCTAACTGTCCGGCCATTTCCTGCAGTTGTCGCCGGAGGGTCTGGTTTTCTGCGGCGGCTGGGGCCGCTCCGTCCGCATCTGCATTTCGTGTGAACGACCTAGTCCGAACCATTGCGTGCTGGTAACAAAGAAACCACGTCAATCCTATGGCTATATCCCTAGCACATCGTCTCACGGTTTCACCTATGTTACGTTCCCGTTTCCCCGTACTCTCTCGTACTACACCTACACCTTGGTTATCTCATTTCCAATTTGCTTGTGGTACCTAGCACTGTGGATGTAAATCACGTCTACTATGGTTGTGGTTGTATCTCTCTGATACCATTTAATCTGTCACGCCCCCGGGGGTTTTTGAGTCATGTGAAGCGGAAAAACGTGTCTATTTTTTTTTTTCTTTTAATAAGGAAACATAATCTTCAACCCCGGTGCGTGCCAGACCGCCACATACGCAAATTCACTCTGTCCACGGACAGAGTCTCCTTTGCATATGCACGGCGTCTATTTACAACATGTCATTCAATCACAAATATTATGCATCAATTCCCAACCAACAACCATACCGTAGACGTTCACCATCAATTATAGCAAGTTAATAAGCGGCATCACTGTTTGGAAAGGATAAAGCCCAGAGTTGAAAACCCGTGCCCACACGGCACTTCATTTTGAGAAAACATTTTCGCAATCCTTTAACTCATCATGAAAACATGCCGCACATAAGAACACTACTAAAAGTATCATACTATAACTACACCTCATCCACAGAGCTAATACAAGTTCACAACTAAGCCATCCACAAGCAAAATAAAGATTCATGCATAAGGAAATGAGTTGGAGTCAAAGAATCAAGATAACCAAGTGTCCGACTACGGTCCTCACGCGCAGTCCCACCGTCACCCCGGCTGACGCACCTAATAGCAGTACCTGTCACGGAGTGGGTAACGTCAGTGACAAACAAAGTAGATGTAATAGTAACAAGAAGGGAAAAACAAACCGAATACACCGAGTACCCCGTAACCTTTCGTTAAACCCCCTGTGCATTATTTTAAGCTGGGCACCAGTCCCAGAGTACCTGTCGGGGTGACTAAAGTCCCCCCTCGTGCACAAACACCTTTTTGATGCTTTAACCACTTCACGGGGCTAGTGCGGCACCCTATAGCAGCCGTGAAGAGGTCCTCACGGCTCCCACTCCTTTGTGAGGCACACGGGTCAAAAAGACCACTTTTCCGGAAAAGTACACCATGCGGTGGCCCGGTCCGCCAGTGTACGTGCAGCATCCGTCACCGGATTGCCAAAATTGGCGTGTAGTGAGCACCGCGACCGCAGCCGCTTAAATTGTCAGATAAAATATCTTTAATCGAAAGGTTAGCTTACCATCTACTTTGTTAGGTAATTAAAGAATACTTTTAATGGCGATAAATGCCTTTACTGCACGAATGGTGCACTTAGAGGCAACTTACCCCACCTGGTTGGTGAAAGACGGGTCACCCGCCCATTGCACTCTCCCAGCTGCGCACGAACCGACCTGAGTATACAGTCGCGCACGGACACTACGGGTCAGAAAACTACTACCTACAGATCGCCATAGAAAAATACCGCACCACATTATTATTTACAAAAGTCGGCACACGTCCCGCTGTCCGGA
>JAQOTM010000594.1:0-138726 GCA_029168755.2 Tillandsia fasciculata | reverse complement strand
TGTTACGGAATTTGAGTTGGCGTATTTCGTGAAAGTATTAAGTCTTGAAGATTGAAGATGAAGAACTTTGGATCATATACCTCAATCTCAAGAAAGAAGAATTCAAAAGGATCAGGTATGTTTAACTAAAGATTTTGGTGATCCGAATACTTCTTATAGTGTAGAAACACCTGGAAGAGGTTTAATTGCATAAACATCAAAAACTGGACATGGGACATGTTCAGGATCCGGATCGGGCTTGCAATCCGGATCCCGAAGGGTGTTCGTTCATACACTGGTTCAATCCGGATCGCAGCATCTCATGATCCGGATCCCGAACACTAGTTTTACCTGTTTGCTTGCACGATCCGGATCAGGATTTGCAATCCGGATCCCGAACATTGATTTTTGGTGAAACTGTATGAACGATCCGGATCGGGGACTTCGATCCGGATCCCGAACAGTGTTTTTCTGGAAACCGTCTTTCTTGCTACTGCAATCCGGATCGCCCAATTCCAATCCGGATCGCCGTCGGTAAAATTTCCAGAAAAGGCTGTTTTTGATCCTTATCTTCTTCCAATGGTTTCTAACCTATAAATAGCCCTTTATTCATTTCTAGGGCATCCGAAATATAATCAAATAATAGAAAAATATAGCCGAAGAAAAAGATCCACATATAGAGAAGAAAGGAAATCAATAGATTATTCTATGTTTCTTCATCTATATTGATTGATTTGATTCTAGGTTTTCCATACTCACATTTTGAGTAGAATCAAATCAATGAATACTTAGATGGTATTTCCGATCTATTTCTAATCTAAGTATTCGGCGGATCATCACCACCCAAAAAAAACGATTTACCCCAAATCGGCGCGTGGACTCGCGTGGCCTTGTGGATTCAAGGTGCAACCGCTCTCGTGGATTCGGAGCGAGGTACGTTCGTGGATTCGAAGCGTGCTACTGGGTGAAGACCGTGGATTCGGTCGGACGTCGTGGACTCGACGTTGGACGCTGTGGATTCAGCGTTGGGCGCAGGATCGTGGATTCGAGAAGCGTCGTGGAGCGAGCGGAGAAGATCTACTAGGAGCGTATGGTAAAAGGTTGAGTCGTCTGTGAGTACGTTATATCACCTTGTACGTGTGTTAATTCTAGTGGATTTCGCCGTGTTATCGGTCCCGTGGTTTTTTACTCCGGTTTGGAGTTTTTCCACGTAAAAATCTTGCGTGTTCATTTTATTTCCGCATTGGGTTTTATTGCGCAATGATTTTTTGAGTGTTTATTGTTTACACCTATTCACCCCCCTCTAGGTGTTTTTTCCCCTATTTAGATCCTATTAGTATAACCCAACAAGTGGTATCAGAGCGGGAATAGGGTTGTAAACAATGGTTGAAGGTGGAAACATCAATCGACCCCCTTTCTTTGATGGAACAAATTATGCGTACTGGAAAGTACGGATGAAAGCCTTTTTAATTTCCATCGACGAAAGGGTGTGGCAATCAATTGAATTAGGATGGTCTAATCCAACTGAAATTTCTGATGTTCGCACCTTAAAACCTAGGTCGAAATGGACCAAGGAAGAGATAGATTTATCTTCTTACAATGGCAAAGGAATTAATGCTCTATTTAATGCTTTGTCACAAACAGAGTTCTCTCGCGTCTCGGCATGTGAGACTGCGAAAGAAATCTGGGATGTTCTTCAAGTTACGCATGAGGGAACTAACCTTGTGAAGATTCAGAAACTGCAAATGCTTACGAGCAAGTTTGACTCTATCTCTATGGCAGAAAATGAATCTTTCACTGACTATTACACACGATTGCAAGACATCGTAAACTCATGTGCTAACTTGGGAGAGAAGATTCCAGAATTTAAAGTTGTAAGAAAAATTCTAAGAACTCTTCCTGAACGATTTCGCCCGAAGGTCGCAGCCATTGAAACAATTAAACACCCGGACGAAATGCGTGTAGAAGAATTAGTTGGTGCTTTACAAACTTATGAAATGACATTTCCTACTAACTATTCTTCTGGAAAGGCATCCTCTTCTAAGTCTTCAGGTTACGCATTGAAATCAACTAAAGAAGAAGACGCGGATTCATCCTCCTCGGACGACGACGAGAACCTATCTATGGAGGACTTTGAGAAGCAGCTCGCTCTCTTGACAAGGAAGTTTCGCCGCAACTTTCGAAGGGGTAATTCAAGCAAAACTCCATCCTTCGGAAAGTCGAAGAAAGGCAAGGGTTCTTCAAGCTACAAGTCAAGAAAGCAAGAGAACTTCTCAAAGGATAAGAAAAGTTCAGAGGGACAAGTTCAGTGCTTCAAATGTCGAGGCTACGGCCACATTGCAACGGAGTGTCCCAACAAGAATCCGGCAAAGAAGAAGGCGATGCAAGTCGTCACTTGGGATGACAACTCCACGTCAAATGAGTCATCCTCAAGTGATGAAGAAGACAACGCGACAGCATTCCACGCGTCCACTACATCTTCACCCTTCATGTGCTTAATGGCAAGTACATCCGATTCCTTGTCCAACTCCTCTGTTGAAAAGATTGCAACGGACAACGAATCGAGCAATTCTGAAGGTGAAGATTTTGCTCTTGCCTACCATAAGCTTTTGAGGGATTCAAAGAAACTGGCAAAGCAAAACTGAAGGGGTTGAAAGGAGATTTGAGATGAGAGATTACAAAAAGGTAACTCAAACCGATCTCTGAAGAAGGAAAGGGATCTTCTCTCTCAAATCTCTTGAAGTGGAAAGGGATAATCTAGTCAAAACAAATGTTTCCCTTCAAGAGAAAAATGAGCTTTTCGAGAAGAACATGAGAAATTGGTGATAAAGCGAATTATTTCTTGAAGCTCTACGGCGAGGCTCGACAGGAAAAATTGGAAATGACAAAGACCATACTCCAACTAAAGGATGACTTACAGAGATTTTCTTCTGGAAGGAGTAAGTTGGACAGGCTTCTTGGTCTTGGTCAAACAAATAAGTTCGGCCTCGGATACACTCAAACTGGAGACATTCCAAGTTCGAGTGGGACAGTTTTTGTGCCTCAGTCGGTATCTCCTCCTCCGACACCGGAATTCACGACAAGCAACGACAACAAGCCTACTTCATCCTCCTCGGGATCGTCAAGAACTAAGGTATGTTTTCGTTGTGGCATTTCAGGGCACATAAGGAGAAATTGCAAGACGGGAGCCAAACGCACACCTCAAGCACCTCTTGCAATGACTACCAAAAAGGTGATTCCTCAGAAATCAAATGCAAATCATTTGAAGGAAAAGAGCCTTGGTAGTTCACCGCTCAAGACGACATCATCAAGGAGCAGCAATTCTTCAACAAGACGCTCTCACCTAGGAGAATAACTTCACGACCATTACCGACGCATTCCAAAAAGGTTTGGGTGCGCAAAGGTGAAATTTTCCCTTGTCTTGTTACTAATGTTTCCTTGCATGCATATGATAGTTCGTCTTGGTATCTGGATAGCGGGTGTTCCCGTCACATGACCGGTGACAAAAACTGTTTTCAAACTTTGAGAAAATCTCCGGAGGACTTGTTGTTTTCGGAGATGGTCGGTCTTCCAAAATTGTTGGAAAGGGAACGGTAGCTATTCCAGATGGCCCGGTTCTGAAAAATGTGTTATTTGTTCATGGCCTTAAGACTAACCTCATAAGCATAAGTCAACTTTGTGATAATGGTTATTCAGTTAATTTTTCATCTGATGAATGTACTGTAACTGATAAGGACCATGTTTTCTTTTTAAAAGGGGTTAGATCAGAAAACAATTGTTATGTAGTTCCTAGTAAATTTTCTGAAAAATGTAACCTAGCATCTTTGAAAAATGAAACACTTTGGCATGAAAGGCTAGGTCACATAAACTTTAAGGAACTTGCTAGAATTTCAAACAAAGATGTGGTCAAGGGGGTTCCTAAACTTTCTTTTGAACAAAACATTGTGTGTGGCGGTTGCCAAAAGGAAAACAGTCTAGGACTGCACACAAGAACTTGAACCACATAGGTACAAAACGGCCTTTGGAACTTTTGCACATGGATTTAATGGGGCCAACTCGTCAACCATCCTGGGAGGTAAATGGTATATTTTCTTATTGGTTGATGATTTCTCTAGATATCTTGGGTAGCATTTTTAAAAGAAAAGCTGATACTTTTGATTCTTTTCACGAGATTTGCCATCGTATTATGATTGAAAAGAATGAAAAGATTACTCGAGTTAGAAGTGATAGAGGTGGAGAATTCATAAATTCAAATTCATTGATTTTTGCACTTCAAACGGCATTAAACATGAATTCTCAGCACCCTATACACCTCAACAAAATGGTGTAGTCGAGCGCAAAAACAGGGTCGTACAGGAGATGGCACGTGTTATGCTTCATAGCCGGAACCTACCTTATATTTTTGGGCTGAAGCGGTGAACACTGCTGTCTATGTAATTAATCGAGTGTATTTGCGCCCGGGGACTTTAAATACACCATATGAACTATGGTTTTGTAGAAAACCTAACATCAAATATTTTCGTATCTTTGGGAGTCGGTGTTTTATTTTGCGTGATCGCGAAAATCTTGGAAAATTTGACTCTCGAAGTGACGAAGGGATTTTCTTAGGTTATTCTACAAACAGTAGAGCATATCGAGTTTTTAACTTAGAATCTAAGACGATCGTAGAATCGATAAATGTTAAGGTAGATGAAGCTTTTCACTTTGAATCTGAAAAATCTACCCTCGATATCTCTCTTGATGATGATACACCTGCTAATGCATCTTCTTCTAACAATTCTTTCGATAATAATGATGCATCTAACGGTTCTTCAAGTTTATCTGATGTGCAGGAATCATCTCGTGTACCTCCGACTACTCCTTACCTCAAACGTTACGCATCTCCAAGGATCATCCTGAATCGAACATCATTGGAGATCCACAAGAAGGAGTTAGAACTCGGAGACAATTGGTTTGCGGATTCGCATGCTACGTATCTCAAATCGAACCAAAGAATGTTGATGAAGCTCTCCAAGATGACTACTGGATTGAAGCAATGCAGGAAGAGCTCCATCAATTTGAGCGAAACAAAGTCTGGGAATTAACGAAGCCTCCGAAGCAACACAATGTGATAGGTACCAAATGGATCTTCAAGAACAAGAAAAATGAAGATGGTACTATCATCAGGAACAAAGCAAGGTTAGTTGCTCAAGGCTACTCTCAAGTAGAAGGTATAGACTTTGATGAAACTTTCGCCCCTGTAGCTAGACTCGAGTCCATTCGTATCTTATTTGCGATAGCTTGTCATTTTAAAATCAAATTATTTCAAATGGACGTTAAGAGCGCATTTTTAAATGGGTTTTTAAATGAGGAAGTTTATGTGGCTCAACCGAAAGGTTTTGTGGACCATAAACTACCTAACCATGTTTTTCGTCTGAAAAAGGCTCTTTACGGTCTGAAACAAGCACCGCGAGCATGGTACGAAAGGTTGACAAAGCACCTTTTGGAAAAGGGCTATACTCGAGGGGGAGCTGACAGGACTCTCTTTGTGAAGCATTATCAAAACAATTTCATTGTAGCACAAATCTATGTCGATGACATTGTATTTGGCGCAACAAGAGATAATGATGCTTCTAAATTCGCGGAGACCATGGAAAGCGAATTTGAGATGTCCATGATGGGCGAATTGACTTATTTTCTTGGATTACAAGTTAAACAAACGATGAAGGTATTCACTTGTGTCAATCCAAGTATGCAATGGAGTTGGTCAAAAAGTTTGATCTAGAAAATTCTAAGGATTTTCCGACTCCAATGGGAACTAGCCATAAGGGACTTGGAAGTGAATCACATAGTGAGAATGTAGACGAGAAACTGTATCGCAGTATGATTGGAAGTCTACTATATCTCACGGCTAGTCGCCCGGATATATCCTTCAGTGTTGGGATTTGCGCGAGATATCAATCAGCACCGAAGGAGGTTCACCTGAAAGCGGTGAAACGGATCATCCGGTATATCAAAGGTACAATAAGTTTCGGAATTTGGTATCCTATGGGAACAAGTTTGGATATTGTTGGATACTCAGATGCCGATTGGGCTGGATCGGTGGATGATCGGAAAAGCACGAGTGGTGCATGCTTCTATCTTGGCCATTGCCTTGTTGCATGGCACAGTAAAAAGCAGAATTGCATAGCACTCTCGACTGCCGAAGCGGAGTACATTTCTGCAGGAAGTTGTTCAACCCAATTGATTTGGATGAAAAGCGTGTTGAGCGATTTCCGGATTTCAGCAACTTCGGTAACCATTTTATGTGACAACACTAGTGCTATTAACATTTCTAAAAACCCTGTGTTGCACTCAAGAACAAAACATATTGAACTTAGATATCATTTTCTTAGAGAGCTAGTTGAATCAAATATTCTTCAACTGTCATATATTTCAACTGAGGATCAATTAGCTGATATTTTAACAAAACCTTTGGATCAAAAACGTTTTATTCACTTACGTAAAGCAATTGGCATGCTTTCCTTGAAATAACCTCTTTTGAAACCTTTGCTTAGGTTAGGTTTTGTTTTTGTTTTTGTTTTGTTCTTTATCTATGTTTTGTACATAGGACATTAATTGAGCATAAATCATAATTGACTTTATTTGCATCCTTTCACGCATTTAGAAATTTATTATGCTTTTGATATCATAATATTTCGATGTTGCAATGATCATTTATGTTAATTAAATCATCTTTTAAGTGATCAAAGTCAATTTCTCTCTCAATGATCTCTTGGTATAGTCATTATCTTATTTGATTGCTTAGTCGAGTATGAATGCGAGATCAATTTTTGGTTGAATACCTTATATATTAAATAATTGATAGCCAATTGAGGGGGAGTCAAAGAAATGTAAAATGCTCAAAAGATGTGGAAAGAGTTACATCCCAATGAGGAGTGTGAAAACTACCACCACATGGAGGAAAAAGAAAAAGAAAAAGATACCCCATGTATGCAAAGCAAATTTTTGTTTTAAAATTGTTGATGAAATGCATATTGAAATACTTGACTCAGTCATATTTCATGGTTGGTATAAGGTGGGATTTTTGATAAAAGATGCTCAAAGAGCCACTCCTTCAACAGATTGTCTAGATATATTATCTAACTTATCTGGGATTTCAAACATCTATTGATCTTTGTATTTCATTTTCTTTACCAAAATTGATGATTTGATAAAGGCATTACGCATAAGATCAGGATAGATGTGATTGAAGTTGTTCAACTTTAAGTGTTTTAATTTTCATAAATTTTCGTTTCATTTTTGAGTATTTTTGATAGATTTTGTATAATCTATTTCTTGTTGTATGAAACGATGATTTTTGTTTAAAGTTGATATGGTAAAGTGCTTACATACTTTTTCTGGATTTTATGGAATTTTTCTAAATTTTTCTGGAGAAAAAGTTGAAGCCGATCCGGATCGGGGTAAGTGATCCGGATCCCGAACGCAGGCTTTTTCCTGCGGGTAGCCGATCCGGATCACATTCTCGATCCGATCCGGATCACGGCTAGGGTTCTTATTAGAACGAAAGGGATTTGATTTCTTTTACCCTAATCTTTTGTTCTCAAGTCTCTAGAGCTTCTCTCTCTAGATTTCTTGCATCTTGGAGCTTTCCAAACTCAAGTTCTTCGAATCCAAGTAAGTTTTATTGATCAAAATCTCGGTTTTTACAGTTTTTCTTTGTTTGTTCAAAACGTGAGTAGAAATCTTGGATCTTTTTCGTTTGTGAATGGTTTTTGATCAAATTTCTTTTGAAATAAGAACTCTGGGTGGATTAGTTTTGATTATATGCTGGGTTTTCTCAAGATTAACGAATTTTTGGGCTTCGATTTCAAAAATTCGGTTTTAGGGCATAAAAGAGGAATTTTTGAAAATCATGCAATTGATCTATTTTTAAAATTCTTTTTGCAAAACTAATTTGATTCTTGGCTTCTCTACATGATTATGATTGTTTGGGTACAATTTTTCAAATTTTTCAAAATTGACGATTTTTCATGTTCTTGAGTTGGTCCTCACAGGACACTTTCTCTAAACTCAAGGCACTTTGTTCAATGGGTTTCTCTTGGATAATCTTGTTGTTGGTCACTATGGTGCACACTCGTGCAACGGTTAAAAAGGAACAAGAGGACTCACCTCGAGACAAGACAAAAACTGATGATGTAGATAGCTCTGACTTGATGACGAGGAATGGGAAGAATTTTTCAAAGAAGTTCAACAAAAATTGATGAAGAGGATAGGCAATATTTGAAGAACAAAAAGCTAAAGAAATCTGCTTCAACGACAAGACAATATACAAGACGAAAAGTGTCAAAAGAAGCGGAGTTCAGATTACTGAGCCTCTTACTAGAGCACGCTCACTTTCTGGAATTCAATAGAGTAAATCACCATGGCTTGAGGGCCAGGATGCACCATCTGCATCTACGCAGAATCCATCAACCTCCGAGAGAATGACGGCTGAAACAGATGCCTTGGCATCCATTCGCCAAGAACAGCAAAGACTTTCTGCTGAACAAGAAAGGCTGTCCAGAGAACTTCAGCACATTTCATCTGAGCATAAGAAGATCAAGAAGAAATATTCCAATATTTCGAAGATGCTCAAGGGGATTTTAAGCAAACTGAGCTGTACCAGTTCAGACACTTCAGACTAAACAAAATTTCGTGCAAGTTTATCTTTTTGTGCAGGATTTCACTTTTTTTTAGGCTTTAGTTCTGTTTTTAAATTTTCTCTTTTACATTGTAGTTCTCAGGTTTTTCATATCTTTGGAACTTTAAGCTCTCCTTTAACTTTGTAGTTTTAACTGCATTTTTGGCTTTGTTTGTGACAAAAAGGGGGAGAGAGTTTAGAGAGAACTTGAACAATGATGATGTTCATGATGATGTGAAGTTCATGATGATGTGAAAACTGTGTGAATGTGTGAATATGAACTCAAACTTTGGCTTTGCTTTGGTGACAGGTAAGTATTTCAACTTTTGGTTTTTATCTGGTGATTTGTTGCATGTCCCTACTAACTATTTGACTAACTATTTGGGCATGTATTATTACTAACAAGTTGATGTTGGAACAAACAAGTTATGACATTTGGTTTCTTATTGCTTAGAAGATATGTCATTGTTTGATTATGATCTTATTACATATCTGAATTACTAAATGTCATGATGAGTATAAACTCTATCTCTGTAGGTTTTGATGTTTCAATTCTTGAGGTATCTAACGATTTTTGTTTGTCAAGAATGATTTCTTTTGCAGAGAGTACAGATGTCTAAGTCTAGAGTCTGTTTTAGGAGTTTATCTCATGTTTTTAATTTTTGGATCTCCATTGTAAATTTTTGTTGTATGGTGATAGCAACAAAAATATCTTTTTGAATTTTCTTTTGTGGATTTGTGTTTTGTCACGAAACCGCCAAAGGGGGAGATTGTTACGGAATTTGAGTTGGCGTATTTCGTGAAAGTGTTAAGTCTTGAAGATTGAAGATGAAAGAACTTTGGATCATATACCTCAATCTCAAGAAAGAAGAATTCAAAAGGATCAGGTATGTTTAACTAAAGATTTTTGGTGATCCGAATACTTCTTGTAGTGTAGAAACACCTGGAAGAATGTTTAATTGCATAAAAATCAAAAACTGGACATGGGACATGTTCAGGATCCGGATCGGGCTTGCAATCCGGATCCCGAAGGGTGTTCGTTCATACACTGGTTCAATCCGGATCGCAGCATCTCATGATCCGGATCCCGAACACTAGTTTTACCTGTTTACTTGCACGATCCGGATCAGGATTTGCAATCCGGATCCCGAACGTTGATGTTTGGTGAAACTGTATGAACGATCCGGATCGGGGACTTCGATCCGGATCCCGAACAGTGTTTTTCTGGAAACCGTCTTTCTTGCTACTGCAATCCGGATCGCCCAATTCCAATCCGGATCGCCGTCCGTAAAATTTCCAGAAAAGGCTGTTTTTGATCCTTATCTTCTTCCAATGGTTTCTAACCTATAAATAGCCCTTTATTCATTTTCTAGGGCATCCGAACATCGATGATCGGAATTAATAGAAAAATATAGGCCGAAAGAAAAAAGATCCACATATAGAGAAGAAAGGAAATCAATAGAATTTATTCTATGTTTCTTCATCTATATTGATTGATTTGATTCTAGGTTTTCCAAACTCAGATTTTGAGTAGAATCAAATCAATGAATACTTAGATGGTATTTCCGATCTATTTCTAATCTAAGTATTCGGCGGATCATCACCACCCAAAAAAAACAACGATTTACCCCAAATCGGCGCGTGGACTCGCGTGGCCTTGTGGATTCAAGGTGCAACCGCTCTCGTGGATTCGGAGCGAGGTACGTTCGTGGATTCGAAGCGTTACTGGGTGAAGACCGTGGATTCGGTCGGACGTCGTGGACTCGACGTTGGACGCTGTGGATTCAGCGTTGGGCGCAGATCGTGGATTCGAGAAGCGTCGTGGAGCGAGCGGAGAAGATCGACTAGGAGCGTATGGTAAAAGGTTGAGTCGTCTGTGAGTACGTTATATCACCTTGTACGTGTTTTAATTCTAGTGGATTTCGCCGTGTTATCGGTCCCGTGGTTTTTTACTCCGGTTTGGAGTTTTTCCACGTAAAAATCTTGCGTGTTCATTTTTATTTCCGCATTGGGTTTTATTGCGCAATGATTTTTTGAGTGTTTATTGTTTACACCTATTCACCCCCCTCTAGGTGTTTTTTCCCCTATTTAGATCCATATTAGTATAACCCAACACTAGAACTATTCTAGCTCTAGCACGCTTAACTCTCATGTTCCTCTTGGATCTTGCTACCATCCAAAATGTTATAGCCGGGTTAGAGATTTTAGTCCTATTATATCATTTATATATAGGACTAATCCAAATTCCGGGGGTGTCACATTCGGTGTAGGACCCCTGAACCCCATGCAGCTTTTTCCCGTGAATCCACTGTGCAAACACCTGTTGATGGTGTATCTGGCCCATAGTGCATCAAAGGGATGCCACAGATGGACCCTGTGAGCTTTGGTTAGCTGTATTGGCCTTCGGCTGCTTTTGCCGAATTTTAGGAAAGGATTTAGGCCAAACGGAGGGTGGATTTGGATTCAGCGCGGAAAAACGCTTGAAAATGACTTTTTGTTTGCTAAATTCTGAGTCCGGATGCCCAAAAATGGACTCCCGGAAGTTTTACAGCTTTTCTGGTGCATGGGGGAGCCGTGGACCGGCGAGGGTGCCACGTGGCAGTCCCTGATTGGCCGGCGCACGCGGCCGGGTCCACGGAGCGCAGGGGATTGGGCCGAGGTGCACCGCGGGCGCGCGTGGACCCCGGCGGTGTCCACGTGGCAGCGCCTGATTGGGCGGCTCTGGTGCGCTCGGTCTGCGGGAGCGCGCGGGGAGGCGTGGACCGGGGGCGCGCCACGTGGCAGCACCCGATTGGCGGGCGCATGAGCGCGCGGTTCACGCAGCACGCGGGGCAGGTGCTGGGGGCAGGCGCCGTACCGCGGGCAGGTCGCTGTACGCGGGGCAGGCGCGGGCGACGTGGGCAGCGCCACGTGGCGCCCGCTGATTCGCGGGCGCCAACCACCGCATTGACGCGGGCAGGGACACGTGGCGGGCGCTGGCAGGGCTTGCACGGCTGTCGCCTGTTCGGGCGACACGTGGCGGATCCCGAGGCATTATTGTGACCCCTTTTTCTGTGGTGATTGTTGGGACAGCACTGAGGTATTTTGGCCATATCTTCGCGCACGAGCGTCAGACGGAAACGAGCTTATATAACCTTTTCATCTACGGATCACAAGGAACGCGCTCGTATTTTTCTTGGATTTTCCAGAGGATTATTTCGAGGTGAAAATCACTGTTTTCTCAGTGTACAGTGTGCAGCTTTTCTTCACAGTTTGTTGTTTGGATTACCACCTTGCCGAATTTATAACTTGTCTTACCGAACTCAGATTTGGGCGTGCAAGCTACCGTTACGAAGCTAGCGACGCGAGGATCGCTGTGATATTTTTCTAGGAATTTTCTGGGCACTTTCTGCAGGTGATAATTTAACAGTTTGGAGACAGATGTTGTATGTGATTATAAGAGCAATATTTGGGAGTTTAAGTGTGTTTAGTGGACTTTGTATTGTGCCAGGAGTGTTACGGATGTGCTGATTTTGTTGGAGCAAGGAATTAGAGTTTTTGGTATTTTCATCTGTACGGATCCGGACAGTTCGCACTTCAGGTGGGTGGTTGTTGTACTCCTCTCCTTTGGTATGCCCACTAGGAATGTCAGAGTACCCCTGTTTTGATGATGCTAAATTTGTGGTTGGTAGACTTGCATGCTCTAGGAAATTAATTATTGGTTATTTGATCCATGATAAATTGTTGTTAGAATGATTACTTTATTTAATCGCTTAATTATTCTGGACTGCATGTCTAGGGGCAGAATAGTATTGGAGGACTGCAAAATTGATGATTGTTCATATGAGACTGTTACCTTAGCTTATGTCACTCTAAACTGTTTATTCTTGAAAAATGGACAAAATATTGGGACAATGCATGATTAAACGGGTCACTTAATTGTGTCATCTTTTACTGCTATACTATTCTTTTGGGACTTGACTTAGGAGAAACCATGCATTTATTCTTTTCTTCTCCTATTATTGATAGACTTGAGGCATAGTTGCTCGGGTTCGAGCGGGGGTTGGACAGTGTAGTTAGCTGTTGGGGATTTGGGACAGGTTGGGCTTTTGACAGGGTGTTGCGGCAACCACGGACCTTGGATGGTTGACCGGGTTGTACTATTGCATCAGATTGGGTGATTCGGGATCGGGCTATCTTTTGTGGAGGGTTTTCCCACTTGATTGAGTCTCGATGCAGTCCTGCTGTATCAGGCTACTTGTGGTTACTTACTTTCCTCGTGTGGGTCGCTCCCCACGAGTGCCACTGCGGAGTGCGCGGCAGACAGACTTTGAGTCCTGGGGACTCCTTTTGCTTCGGTGTTATGCGTAGGCTGGCATACCCGTTGCGGCAGAGCAGGCAGTGCCAGTGTTCACTGGCGGTGAGATTGGGTCATTTTGACAGGCTCCTTGATATTGATGCATCACTTTCTCCATCCTTGTTGGTTGGTCATGAAGAGGCATATGAGGGATAGCATTTTATCAGTTGTTTCATTTAACTGCACCCCCCCTTTCTTCTCCTTTCCCTTTTTGCCTCTGATCACCTGGTGGGCATATCTGAGCTGAGGCTTTACCCACTAGGGGAGGCTACTGTTTATAGTAGTACTTACCCCCATTGTCTTTTCTTGTTTCTTTCTTCCCCTTTGTTTTGCAGAGTCCTCCGTGGGAGTTGCTGGGCCGTCAGCATCTGATCGAGGTAAGCGGATTGCGGACTAGATAGCGAGCCACCTGATGGATGTAACTGGAGTTTTTGGTCACCCGGTCTTCTCAGACAGTGTTTATTATTTCTTTTGGGTCTGGCTTCTGCCAGCTGTTTGTATTTTTGTGGTGAGCTGGGAGAGACATCTGTATTTATTTTACTGTTGTACCTTTTACTTCCAGCTTCTGTCTGAGATACAGTGGTTTTAGTTTCGCTCTGATTTTTATGCTCTTTTATTACTATTTCTTATATCTGAGCAGGTTACCGACGCTTCGTGCATGTGGGAAATACCGCATGCACGGCTGATCTGTAGACGGGCCCGGGTTCTGGTTACACCCGGGGCATGACAGATTAAGTTGGTATCAGAGCTTAGGGATAGGTCAGTTGGGACTTAGGAAACCCTAGGCTTTTGGACAGACCCTAGGATGATAGGGCGTGAGTGGCGTGACATTTTGCGAAAGTCGGTGATTTTATAGTTGACTCTTCCTGTGAGTGAAGAGGGATCGACATAGCCTATTTCTGCTGGACCATTATGTTGGCTGCAGACAACATAAGGTTACAGAAATAGGAGGATGTCTTTTGACTTTCGCCAGATTGGGTCGTGTGGGGTTTTGTTGCTGATGTTTGGTTTCTTGTGGCAGGATGCCTCCTCGACGCCGGATGCCTACTCGGGGTGCTCCTTCACCCCCTGATGAGCCAGAGCAGTCCAGACCCTCTGAGCTTACTGAGTTGAGGGCCTTGGTAGCCCAGTTGGCGGAGGGACAGCGCCGCCAGGAGCAGAGGATTGACCAGCTACTTGACCAGAGAGAGGCACCACCCCCGGCTGTTCCTGAGGCCCCTGTGCCTCCTGTTGCACCTTTTGTGCCGTCAGCGCCATCTTCGAGTAGCGGGGCTCCTGGAGCTATTCAGCCTTTGACCGCGGAGGAGGAGCAGGATATTGCTGACAAACTCTCCAAGTTTGTTCAGCGGGGACCACCTAGATTCTCAGGGCGGGATGCGCAGCCCTGGGCTATTGGGAGATGGCTTTCTACGATGGAGAAGCTTTTTCGGGACTTCTTCATTGACCCGAGGTATCGAGTGCACATGGCGGTGCACTGTTTGGACGGAGATGCAGATTTTTGGTGGCAGCAGGTAGAGCCACCGGAGTTCCGGATTACTCGGCAGCTGCCCTGGGAGGAGTTCCGACGGATGGTGTTGGACACCTATTTTTCTACTAGCGTGAAGAAGAAGTTGGAGGACGACTTGAAGAATCTGCAGCAGTGCGATCGATCGGCTCATGCCTATTTCCAAGAGTTCATGGAGCTGTTGAACTGTGTGCCCTTCGTCGCTCGTGACGGTCCGCACCAGGTAGAGTTGTTTGAGGCAGGCCTCCATCCAGAGATTTACACACTTGTGCATGCTCAGAGATTTCAGACCCCGGAGGCAGCCGCAGAGCATGCACAGTGGGTGGAGAGAGGTGATCAGGAGGTGGCCAGACGGAGGGCCGCGGTCGCGCAGAGTTCCGACAGGAAGCGACCAGCCCCAGAGGACGGGGGACAGGCCAGCTCATGGAGACCGCCACGGCCGCCGTAGTCCCAGTCTTACGGCCGTGGGCGATCTGAGAGGAGAGGGCCTGGTGGACCCCAGAGACCGCAGCAGCATCAGCAGCGGCCACCAGCTCAGCGGCCTTATGCTCCAGCGAGCAGGCCGTCTACCTCTTACCCTGCAGATTCTTGACCTCCAGCACCGAGCGGGCGAGTGTATACCGCCCAGTTAGCAGATTCTTCAGCGGCAGACCAGGTGGTGGAAGGTATTACTCTACTCTTTGGTATTCGGACTCGCACTTTATTCGACACTGGAGCATATCATTCTTTCATTAGTCGAGCATTTGCGTCACTTCATGGTCTAGTGGTAGAGTCCTTGTCACATGCATTAGAGGTGCGGATTCCTGATCATGTTTTGCATGTCGTGGAGCATTGTATGGCATGCCCGGTACAGTTGGGGCCTTGGACTTTGCCTGCAGACTTGCTTGTTTTGCAGCAGCTCCAGGATTTTGACTTGGTGCTAGGGATGGATTAGCTGTCACGGTATTCCGCCACTATCGACTGCAGAGAGAGGACGGTGACTCTCCGCGAGCCAGGACAGGAGGAGTTCATCTCCTGAGGCTGCTAGAGCACGCTGTTCGCAGCGACCATTTCCTCGGCGAGAGCTAGGAGGATGATGAGCAGAGGTTGCACTGCATTTTTGGCCACTGTGGTGGAGGTGCCTACGGCGGCACTGGGACTTGAGGATATCCCTATTGTCCGAGAGTTCCCAGATGTGTTTTCCCCAGAGTTGACGACGATGCCGCCGGAGAGGGAGATTGAGTTTGTGATTGATGTGGTCCCTGGGACTGCACCAATCTCTAAGGCACCCTATAGGATGGCGCCAGCTGAGTTGAGGGAGTTGAAAGCCCAGCTTCAGGATCTTTTGGATAGGGGCTTCATCAGACCCAGTGTTTCTCTGTGGGGAGCGCCTGTGTTGTTTGTGAAAAAGAAGGATGGGTCACTTCGGTTGCGTGTGGATTATAGGGAATTGAATAAAGTGACCATTCGGAACAAGTATCCCCTCCCCCGGATTGATGATTTGTTTGATCAGCTGCAGGGAGCGTCTGTATTCTCGAAGATTGATCTGCAGTCCGGTTACCACCAGCTGAGGATGAGGGCCGAGGACATCTCCAAAACGGCTTTCAGATCGCGGTATGGGCATTATGAGTTTACAGTGATGCCTTTCGGGTTGACAAATGCCCCTGCCGCATTCATGGATTTGATGAACAGGATATTTCAGCCGTTTTTGGATCGGTTTGTGGTGGTGTTCATAGATGATATTCTGATCTACTCCCGGAGTGATCTGGAGCACGAGGAGCACTTGAGGACTGTGCTACAGCATCTGCGAGAGAAGAAGTTGTATGCCATGTCACGCCCCGGGTGTAAACCGGAACCCGGGCTCGCCAAAAGATCCGCCATGCACATGGGATTTCCCGCGTACACGAAGCACTGGTAATCTGCTCAGATATAATATAACAGTAACAGAGCATAATACAGAGCTGAAATAGAAGAACCACATAGTATCTCAGACTGGAAATACAAATAAAACTGTAATAAATACAATAATCTGCCAGCTCACCAAAATAGTACAACCAGCTGGCTAGAATCAGACTCAAGAGTAAAGTACTACAGTCTGAGATCTAAAAAAGGGTACAGTATAAGTCCAGCTACTCTCACAGTCGGGGCAGACGATCTAGCTAGTCCGCTATCCTCTTACCTCGATCTGCCGCTGATGGCCCAGCAGCTCCCACAGACGACTCTGCAAAAATAAAGGGGAAGGGAAAAGACAGAAAATAATAATGGGGGGTGAGAACTACCAGATAAACCAGCAGCCTCCCCTAGTGGGTAAAAACCTCAACTCTGACGCACCCACTAGGACTACTAGAGGCAATAGGAAAAGATGAAGTGGTAAGGTAAATAAGGTACTGAAATAGAAAAACTACCACTACTATGCCTCTAAATGCAATACTAAAAGAAATGACTGTATAAATGCATTAGGAAATAGTATCTGATCAAATAACCCAATCTTGTGCCACCAGTAAAACTGGTATTGCCTGCTCTGCTGTCGAACTCAAGAACTCAGTAGGGGACCAGCACACAAGGCTCGAAATCCCAAGGGACCAGCACACAAGGCTCGGAATCCCAATCAGATGGACCGGTACTCGTCACGGTCTAAAGCCTACTCCGGAAAGGCACTCGAGGGGAGCGACCCACACGAGTAAAATATCTCTGTATCAAGCATCTCTGTAATCAATGTCTCACAATAGCAGGACTGGATCATGACTATGATCAAAGTGGGAAAAATCATCCACTAAAGAAACCCAATTCCCCAGCTGATGCAAAAATAAACCAGACTCAACCCCAATCTGATGCAAGGATAAACATCTGGTCGACCGCCTACTGTCCGCGGTCACCGCAATACCCCACAATCCACAATCTAATGCAATCTCGACTACACTATCCCAAACCCCTGCTCATACTTGAGCAACAAGCATCTGGATGCAAAGGACAACAATGAAACATGTACAAATCCCAATATGATAGTGTAGCAATAAATAGGGCTAACCAGATGTCCAAGCAAGCATGCATTTGCACTTTTCAAAAACTGTAGAAAGGTGTCAAATATTTGTTTAAAAGAAGATTGATTTACTGGAAAAATTATTTGCATGCGAAATTATAGCCTTTGTCCCAATCACAGTGTCCCAATATAAGTCATCATATAATCTGTGGGATCATATTAAATTTTAGGAGAGTTCGTCCCAGCGGTTCTCATCAATTAGTTCGTCCCAATAGTTCTCATCAATTGTCATATTAGTTTGTCCCAATGGTTCTCATCAATTGTCATATTAGTATGTCCCAATGGTTCTCATCAATTGTCCTGTTAGTTTGTCCTGTTAGTTTGTCCCAATTGTTCTCATCAATTGTCATATTAGTTCGTCCCAATGGATCTCATTAAATTTTAGGGGATTTCTAGTAATCCCAGTGAGCTTGTCAAAAATGAGGTAAGCAACAACCGCCCACCTCGAACAGTTCAAACAACACCCCAGGTAGTCTCCTGGCTGTCCGCAGTCCTCAATTCCTGCAAATCAATGCTCCCGGTACAAATACAAATCCCAAAAAGCACAATATTTGCTGTTTTTCAAATAGCACGAGAAAAGAGGAGTTTTTCACCTCTATACAGTGCTCACGAAAATCCGAAAAAATTACGATTACGTTCCTCGCGAAGAGTAGATCAAAATCGACTCTTTAAACGTCTCGATCTGATGCTCCTACACCAAGATAAAAATCGGAGAAGTCGACGCTGTCCAAAAATTTCCACAGCAAAACGGGGGGTCAAAGAGGCCTTGGAAACCATGCCAAAAGTACAAAACGGAGTAAAATGATCAACACGAAAATCGAAGCCTTACCTCTTAGGAACGCGCTGTCGCAAAAATCGTCCAAAAATTCCTCCTGGTTAGCACACAGGGAATTTCCGACGGAACTGCGATGGGAAATGGGCCTAAAAGGAAAATCGTCGCAGTGCGCCGCGTCGCAGATAACTCACTAACTTTAACTCCAGAAATTCTGGAATTTTGAGGAGAGAGAGAGGAGAAAGAGAGGAACAACTTTTGTATAGGGCACTTTCTCTGTTTCTCTCTCTACGGCTCGAAACACGAGGTGGGAATGAGAGGGGTGAGGGGGATGCTATTTATAATGGGCTGGGAATCTTACACAGGATCCTGGACAGAACAGCAAACACCGAAATGGGCCAACCATATTGCGCCACGTGTCCACAGAACAGGAAACAGCGGTGCAAGGGCCAATCAGAATCTGCCACGTGTCCCACGTGGTCCATGTGCAGCTCCGCGCTCCGAGTTTTCCGGATCCTATCAGCCAATAGAGGAGCGCCACGTGTCACCTTCCCACGTGCTTCTAGAAGCGGGCCAGCCAACGAGGGAACGCCACGTGGCAACCCTCTTCTTCGGTGCTCCCGGTGCAAGACCAGCCGTGGACCGCGCACCCGAGCCCCTGCCCGCGCCTACCCGCGCCTGCCTGCGCTGCCCGCGCCGCGCGCCGCCGCTTCTTGCCTTGCTCCGCCGCGCTCCGCCGCCGCGCCGCCGCCCGCCGGTCGCCGGAACAGTAATTCCGGCGGCCGGAGTTACTGTTCCGGCGTGAACAGTAACATAGTGCCGAAAAATAAAGTAAATATACCATTTTGACCGTTTTCGCGCGCTGAGTCCAAATCCGCCGTCCGTTTTGCCAAATTCTTATCCGAAATTTTGCCGAAAGCACCCGGAAAATCCCATTTGCTTCGATTTTCGCGTAGAGTCTATATTAAATGTCCAATTTCAAATCTACAAGCTCTGTTTCACCGAATAAGCTCCCCACAGTCACTGTTTAATGTTGCACAGTTCCTGCGGGAGTCCGGATCATCACATCCTCCCCCACTAAAAAGAGTTTCGTCCTCGAAACGAGACTAAACAATACTCCTCAGTTCGATGTCTCGAATAAGTAGGGGTGAGCATCCCTCATCTCTGACTTGAGCTCCCATGTAGCCTCGCGCTCGTCATGATTGCTCCATTGGATTTTCACATTGGGAATGGCCTGATTGCGCAATTCTCTCACCTCTCGATCCAGAATTCGCAGTGGGCGCTCCTCATACCTCAAATCCTCACTGATCTCAAGCGGTGTGAAGTCGATGACGTGCGATGGGTCGAAGACATACTTCCTCAAAGTAGAGACATGAAATACATCATGGACACCAGCAAGCCTTGGAGGAAGTGCAAGTCGGTAGGCAACTGGCCCGATACGCTCCAATACCTAAAAGGGTCCAATATATCGGGGGCTAAGTTTCCCACGAATGCCGAATCTCCTGATTCCTTCGGACGGCGAGACTTTCAAGAATACATGATCTCCAACTTAAAATTCTAAGTCTTGTCACCGAACATCGGCATAACTCCTTTGTCGGCTTTGGGCGGTTTGAAGATGCCGTCGAATCACTCGGACCTTCTCCTCTGCCTCTAACTATACATCTGGTCTCAAGGTCCGCCTCTCGCCCACGTCACTCCAATAAAGTGGTGACCGACACTTGCGTCTATACAACGCTTCAAACGGAGCCATCTGAATGCTCGCTTGAAAGCTATTGTTGTACGCAAACTCAGCTAAAGATAAATGTCGAATCCACCCTCCGCCGAAATCCAGGACGCAAGCCCTCAACATGTCCTCCAGGATTTGTATAGTCCGCTCTGACTGCCCATCAGTCTGCGGATGAAAAGCCGTACTGAACCTGAGTTGAGTCCCCAAGGCTGCCTGCAAACTCATCCGGAAATGCGAAACAAACCTCGGGTCTCTAACTGATACAATGGAGGCTGGTACTCCATGTAGTCTAACTATCTCATCTAGATATAGCTGGGCTAGTCGCTCAAGTGGCCACGTAGTCTGCATAGGCAGAAAGTGCGCCGACTTGGTAAGTCGATCTACAACTACCCAGATAGTGTCAGCTCCTCCCTGTGCCCTAGGTAGTCCGACCACGAAATCCATCGTAATATGGTCCCATTTCCACTCGGGGATTGGGAGACTCTGTGACTTGCTAGCTCGCACTCGATGCTCAACTTTCACTTGCTGACAAGTTAAACACTGAGCCACAAATCTCCCAATATCCCTCTACATGCCTTTCCACCAAAAGTGTGCCTTGAGGTCCTTATACATCTTAGTCCCACCAGAATGTAGGGTATAAGGTGTATAATGGGCCTCTCGTAATATCTGCTCTCTAATCTCTACATTTATTGGCACACATGCTCGGTTTCCGTTCCTAAGTACTCACGAAACATCCACTGTAAATTTCCCTAACCGATCACTCGGAATCTGATCTCTAATCCTAGTCAAGTGGGGGTCCTTACTCTGTCTTTCTCTGATTTTGTCCAGCAGTGTGGGCTGCAAGACTAAAGATGTTAGTCTAGCAGTGACCCCAGGGGACACAATCTCTATCTCGAGCCGTCTCATCTCCTCTAATAGCGGTGCCTGGTCTGTGATCAACATAGACAAACTTTGCACCGCCCTTCTACTCAAGGCGTCAGCGACCACATTAGCCTTGCCTGGGTGGTAGAAAATATCTACATCATAATCCTTTAATAGCTCTAACCACCTACGTTGACTCAAATTTAGCTCCTTTTAGGCTCTTATGGTCGGTGTAGATTCCACAGTGTTCCTCATATAGATAATGACGCCAAAGCTTCAGTGCAAACACCACAGCAGCAAGCTCCAAGTCATGGGTAGGGTACTTCTTCTCGTAATCTTTGAGTTGCCTTGATGCATAAGCAATTACCCTCCCTTCCTGCATCAACACACAACCAAGTCCGCATATCCTTTCCCTATAACAGGGAGGGAAAGGATAGGAGCGGTCATCAGTCTAATTTTTAGCTCAAAACTCTTCTGACAATCCTCACTCCAGGTAAACTTCACTCATTTACACATTAAGCGAGTGAGGGGTGTGGAAAGCTTCGCAAAGCCTTTCACTACGCACCTCAAAGACGGTAGTCGGTCGGGGCCAATCCCGAACTGCCTCAATCTTCACCGGGTCCACCGCCACACTTGCGGTGGAAATCACATGGCCTAAGAAGACTACCTCCCGAAGCCAGAACTCGCGCTTTGCCAGTTTGGCAAACAACTTCTTCTCTCGCAGAAGTTGCAGCACCACCTTCAGGTGCTCCCCATGCTCCGCATCACTTCGGGAGTAGACCAGGATATCATCAATGAAAACTACCACGAATCGTTCTAAGTATGGTCGGAAAATTCGGTTCATTAAATTCATGAATGCGGCAGGGCATTAGTCAGTCCAAAAGGCATAACTATAAACTCATAATGCCCGTACTGTGACCTGAATGCCATTTTCGGAATATCCTCGGCCTTCACCTTCAACTAGTGGTAACCGGATTGCAGATCTATCTTGGAAAAGACACAAGACCCTTGCAGCTGATCAAAAAGATCATCGATGCGCGACAAAAGGGTACTTGTTCTTGATGGTCACTTTATTTAATTCTCTATAGTCCATACACAGTTGAAGTGACCCATCTTTCTTCTTCACGAATAGCACTGGCGCTCCCCAAGGCGACACACTCGGTCTAATACAATCCTTATCCATCAAATCCTGAAGTTGCGCCTTAAGCTCTCGCAACTCGGTCGGTGCCATCCGGTAAGGAGCCTTAAAGATTGGCGCAGTTCCTGAAACTACGTCAATCACGAACTCAATCTCCCTATCTGGCGGCATGCTAGTCAGCTCAGGTGGGAAAACATCCGGGAACTCGCGGGCAATAGGGATATCCCCGAGTCTCGGCACCGCCGTAGGTCTCTCAACGACACTAGCCAAAAAGCTACACCTCCTTGACGGATCCTCTGCCTCGCTCGGGAAGTCGAAACTATAGAGGCAAAGAAAGCGCTCTGACATCCCCGGTATACTAATATTTTTTTGGTCTGGCTCTCTAAAAGTGACGGTCCTTGCGGCACAATCAATAGTCGCAAAATATCGAGCCAGCCAGTCCATCCCAAGGACCACATCGAAGTCCTTCAGTTGACTCAGGTCCAACAGGTCTACTGGCATAATCCAGGACTCGATCTAAATCGGGCGGGGCTAACAGCACTCCTCCATGTGCAGAGTTCAATCGAGAATCTACACCTTCCGTGCACAAGGTGAGAGTCCTATTTCTAACCCTATGCAATGATGCACGTTCTCTACAAATAAAAGAGATGCCTCTATATAAACGAGGTACGAGTCCTTATGCCAGAAAGTAAATCATACCTGCTTCTTCTCGGTCAGCTATAGTAGAATCCTCCTCCAGCACTAAGTCATCCTGACTGCTCGACAACGGCTGTCTCTCTCCAGAAGGGCGGGGGAATGAAACTTGATCTACTTGAAGGTTTGTCAGTGAAGCTCCTGGTCGTAGCTGGGAAGTGGTAGGGACAGACGCCGAAGTAGGTGCCATAGTTATCCTCGAAGGGCATGTAACTCGTAGGTGCCCAGGCTGTCCACACAGGTAGCAACCTCCCCACCGTTGATCACAAGTACCAGGAAAATGATGATCTGCACAAAAGATACAACTGCCAGGAACTCGCAACTGCCGTGACTGCTGCTGAGATGAAGAAGGAGCAGATGCTGAAGAAGGAGCCGTCGATGGCGCATAAGGGCAAGTAGCTCGGACGTGGCCAGACTGTCCACACCGATAACAGCGGCCAAACCTCAGATCACAAGTATCATAAGCACGCTGTCCCTGGCAGAAGATACACTTGCCGCGAAGCCGTGGCCGTCTCCGAGAACTGGCCTGTCCATCAACATCCGGGGCTGGGCATTTTCTCATAAAATGCCGCTCAGGAGCCCTAGCCCTCTTCTCGACTGCCGGATCACTCCTTTGTGCCAACAGCTGCTCCAAGCGCTGGTCCTGTCGAAAGCTCCTCGCCACCAACTGGGTCACCAAGGCCCGCAGTTCTCCCAGTTCGGCAGACACTGCCTGCTCGGGTTCCTCAGAAGGGGTAGGAATACCCCCGGCGGAAATACGACGAAGGGGCGACATACTGTCACCAGAAGCCATCAATCAGGAAAACAAAACCCCACACGACCCAATCTAGCGAAAGTCAAAGCCATTCCCCTATTTCTGTGACTTTATGTTGTCTGCAGCCAACATAACTGTTCACCAAAAATTGGGTGTCACGCCCCGGGGGTTTTAATTTTAGCGGAAACGGTACACGAAGGTAAGCGTAAGGTGCGTACAAAAATTTTTTTCTTTAAAACCTCCTTCCCCGGCGCGTGCCCAGACCCGCCACATATACAGATTTACTCGAAAATCGGGCAGAGTCTCCTCTGTATATGCACGGCGTCGCGGCTATTACCACCGTCAAACACAAGCAATCATTTTCCATTTAATCACAACAGTTCGAGGTGGTACGGTGCATGAAGATTAAACAACACCCGTGGCCAGTCAAGTTGAAAGTATAAACTCACTGTTTTGAAAACAGGCCCACACGGCCTGAGGTTTTTGAAAACAGTTTACAAAGTCCTTTTTCTTTTGCTTTCTAGTTGGTTTGTTTAGAAAACGGCCGACCGGGAATAATAAAGGAAACGGTAATGCGTAAAGGAAATGAAAGTACTCAACATCCACACGACCCCACGAGGGTATCGAGAACCACATAATAACCTACAGTTCCAAATGAAATGCAGAGCAAGGTAAATAAAACAGCATACTAGGGCCCCCTCGACCCGACTGCTACCACCTCGGCCTCACCGTCGCCTACCTCCACCCCCTGGAGGTACCTGTCACAGAGTGGGTAGTCAGCGACACTATCATAAAAGAAGTACTAAAGCAGTAAAGTAGTACCAAACCATAAAGTAAGTCTAGCTGGAGCAACCACTCCTCTCAAACGGGTAACACCTGTAATACCTGTAATACCTGTAATACCTGTAACACTTTTATCACCTTTACCCCTGTAACACCTTTAACACCTGACCTCATCGGGATCCAATCCCGACGGTCGCACCGCTCACACCTTTGTGCCTCAAACCCCACATCTACGGGGGCCCCACTACGTCACCTCGTGGGTAAACACGGGTCAGAGACCGCCTTTCCGGAAAAGAGCACCCTTTGCGGTGGCCAAACCGCGGATGCGCGTGTCGCACTCGAGCATAGTAACAATACACGGGGTAATATAGTAAATCATAGAAGCCATCAGTGTTAGTACAGGTTAACGTAATATGTAACATCCTCCCCGGAACATTAACCTTACTAAACCTCGGGAGAAAAACCCACCTTTATCGTTGTCGCGCTCCTGACCGACACTAGGCTCCTCTGCGTCTTGGTGGGTCCGCCCTGACCTCCACGCACCTTGGTTTCGTCGGCTAGGGTTGATCTAGGGATGATCGTCCTGTTCTTGGGTGAAAGGTATGCCGGCGATCTTCCTTCTCCTCACCCACTCCGCCTTGCTTCTCCTCTCGATCGATTGGGGAAAGGGTACGCTCGGTTGGGAAACTGGAAGTTTGGGGAATTGGGTTTCCCTTTTTTTTTTCGTTCCTTTGGGGTTTTGTACGCAGGGAAGTTAAGGGGAGTTGCCGGTAGTTGGGGGAAGTTAGGGCGGTTAGTGGGAAGTCGTGGGGGGAAAAGTGGTGGGGAGTTGGGAGCGGTTCGGGGGGAGTCGACGGGAAAACGCGGGAGCGGTTAGGAAGCGGGAGCGGTTAGAAATGGGAATTAACCAAATTTAAATCAACGCGGGTAATTAATACGGGTACGAACCGGGGTCCGGTCCGCCTCAAAAACCGTGCTGGTTGCCTGAATCGTTAGCCAACTTCCGGAATTTATTCTGGAAGCACCCGACGTCGGAATTCAAATCCGATTGCACCGCCATTCTCCATTTCGCGAGCTTTATTAACTAAAAATACCCGCGAGTCCCGACGGTCTGACCGGGAACAAGAAATTATGGATCACCCTCCGGGTCTAATTGGAAATAATTAAAACCAAAGGTGGACCCAAGTAATTATTTTAAACCAGCGGTTACTACATCACTCACCTCTTAAAGCGAGTTTCGTCCTCGAAACTCATTCCTGGTTCTCGCTGAAGAGATGGGGGTAACCCTCCCTCATCTTCGATTCCAGCTCCCACGTCGCCTCCCGCTCCTCGTGATTGTTCCAGAGCACTTTCACGTAGGGGATGACTCGGTTTCGAAGTGTCTTGCTTTCTCTTGCTAGGATCCGAACCGGGTTTCTTCGAAGCTTAGGTCCTCCTTTAGTTCGAGCGTCGAGACGTCCAGGACATGCGACGGGTCGGGAAGGTATTTCTTAAGCATCGAAACGTGGAACACATCGTGAATCCGATCGAGGTTCGGTGGTAGGGCAAGGCGATAGGCTACTGGGCCAATCCGTTCCAAGACTTCGAATGGCCCCACAAACCGCGGGCTCAGTTTGCCTTTTAACCCGAATCGCCTGATTCCCTTCGACGGCGAGACCCGCAAAAACACGTGTTCCCCCACCTGGAATTCTAAGTCGCGGCGTCTCCGATCCGCATAGCTCTTTTGTCGACTCTGGGCGGTTAGTAAGCGCTGTCTGATGAGGCGCACCTTCCCTTCTGTTTCCTCCACCAAATCGGGTCCCAAAAATTTTCGTTCTCCCAAGTCGTCCCAACAGATCGGGGATCGGCAGCGTCTCCCGTATAAGGCTTCGTAGGGTGCCATCTGAATGCTGGCCTGGTAACTAATGTTGTAAGCAAATTCTACAAGTGGCAGGTAACGCTCCCAACCGATTCCCCAATCAAGTACACAGGCCCGAAGCAGGTCCTCTAACGTCTGTATCACTCGCTCTGACTGCCCGTCTGTCTGAGGGTGGAAGGCTGTACTGAACTGCAACTTGGTCCCTAAGGTTCGTTGCAGACTCTGCCAAAACTTTGATACGAAACGCGTGTCTCTGTCTGATGTGATCGATGCCGGTACTCCATGTAATCTCACAATCTCGCTGAGGTAGACTTGGGCCAACCGCTCCCTGGTCCAAGTTGTGTGAATCGGCAGGAAGTGCGCTGACTTGGTTAGCCGGTCCACCACGACCCATATTGTGTCATGTCCTTGTTGTGAGCGCGGAAATCCGGTGACAAAGTCCATGGTGATATGATCCCATTTCCACTCCGGTATCGGTAAGGGTTGTAACTTTCCCGCCGGCCGTTGATGTTCCGCCTTTATCTGTTGGCACACCAAGCAGTGAGCTACATATCGAGTCACATCTCCCTTCATCTTGGGCCACCAGAAGGTCTGTTTGAGGTCCTTGTACATCTTTGTACCTCCTGGGTGCGCTGCGTAAGGGGCGCTGTGTGCCTCATATAGAATTTCCTTCTTTAATTCCGGGGTATCTGGCACGCAGATCCGTCCGCGAAATCGTAGAGTGCTGTCGCCTTCCACTGAAAAATCTCCTTCCGATCCAGTGATATCTTGTCTCTTACGAGCTGTAAATACGAGTCCGCCTGCTGCCCCTCTCGTATCTTCTCGAGTAGGGTTGGCCTGACCACCAAAGTTAGAAGTTGCGCAACCGTGCCTGCTGGCACTATTTCCAACCCTAGTCGTGAGAATTCTGCGATCAAACTGTTCTGCCCAGTTATCGCACCTGCTGATTCCCCTTCCGGTCGCCCCTTCCTGCTCAAAGCGTCCGCTACCACGTTTGCTTTCCCAGGGTGGTATTGAATTGTTAGGTCGTAATCCTTCAGTAACTCAAGCCACCGCCTCTGCCGCAGGTTTAGTTCCTTTTGGGTGAATAGGTATTTAAGACTCTGGTGATCTGGGAAGATGTTACAATGAACACCAAAGAGATAGTGTCCATAACCTACCAATCACCCTCACTTGAATCATCCACCTACACCTGCCCAAGAATCCTCAAATGATGTTCTCCCACAAAACGTCTCATAACATCGCACTATGACGGTACACCCCCCCCCCTTAAGCAAGGTTAAATGCTAAAACAACGTCCATGAAGCATGTAAAAGTTTCAACATGTCAGGTTTTCATTATAATGTTTTCCACATGATAGGCTCATAATGATCTAGTTAAGCATGCACATCCATTAAGCGACCATTCGACATGTCCAACAAAGGGCTCACTCTAATATTCCTAGTGGTTATAACAGAAAAGAGGAGTAAACTACCCATAAAGACCATCCTAACCCAGATCCTCCGACATCCGATCAGCCGCCTGCTATCCCCTGTTCTGGGATTCCGCATCACTGCTTCCGGGGCGGCTGGGGAGATCCGTTCACAACCTCTGGGCCAGCCTCGTTCGGCGAGGCGGGATGGGGACTCGGTATCAGAAGAGTCCGTCAGGCGTAGGGCGTCAGGTCTCGGTGCCGGGGGTCTGGTGACGGCCGGCTTCCGGGGGCAATCGTAACGTGTGTGGCCCGGCTTGCCACACCGGAAGCAATGTTCGTCCCGCCAAGGGCAATTCACCATTGGATGCGCACCATCACAAATGACACATGGCTTTGGTGGCTCAGGTCCCCCCCTCGTCGCCTGCCCGGGCTTCGGCCCTTTCCTCTGTCGTTTAGTTGCTCTGCCACTCGGGTATGGGCCCACTGTCGGCCCAGGGTAGGGGTGTGCCTGTCGTGTACGCTCTAGTTCCGCGCGCACGGCCAAGTTGACCGCTCCCTGAAAGGTAGCAACGCCAGTTGGTGGTATCCACGAGAGTTAAATCCACCGGTGCCGTGCAGGGCGCGGTCGACACTCTCAAGCTCCTGGGTCAGTATACCCACGCGCTCCGCAAGGTTTAGCAGCTGCCCAGCCACGTCGCGCAGCTGGTTGCGTAGCAAGCGGTTCGCCTCTGCCGCAAGGTCCATGTCCGGCAGCAGTTACCTACCCAAAACCGAGCTTCTATCTGTCCACACCAAGGAAACACATCAGTCCCAATATACCTGGGAAAAAAAACGAGCGGAAACAAATCACACTAGTTTCCCTCCCCCCGTTCACTCACGTCCTAACCCTTAAACCCTGCATATTTCATTTATTCGTAGTTAGGTGTGATATCTCGGTGGATGTTGTGCCGTCACTGTTGTGATTTAAGCAAAGTCTCTGATACCATCTTAATCTGTCACGCCCCGGGGGTTTTAATTTTAGCGGAAACGGTACACGAAGGTAAGCGTAAGGTGCGTACAAAATTTTTTTCTTTAAAACCTCCTTCCCCGGCGCGTGCCCAGACCCGCCACATATACAGATTTACTCGAAAATCGGGCAGAGTCTCCTCTGTATATGCACGGCGTCGCGGCTATTACCACCGTCAAACACAAGCAATCATTTTCCATTTAATCACAACAGTTCGAGGTGGTACGGTGCATGAAGATTAAACAACACCCGTGGCCAGTCAAGTTGAAAGTATAAACTCACTGTTTTGAAAACAGGCCCACACGGCCTTAGGTTTTGAAAACAGTTTACAAAGTCCTTTTTCTTTTGCTTTCTAGTTGGTTTGTTTAGAAAACGGCCGACCGGGAATAATAAAGGAAACGGTAATGCGTAAAGGAAATGAAAGTACTCAACATCCACACGACCCCACGAGGGTATCGAGAACCACATAATAACCTACAGTTCCAAATGAAATGCAGAGCAAGGTAAATAAAACAGCATACTAGGGCCCCCTCGGCCCGACTGCTACCACCTCGGCCTCACCGTCGCCTACCTCCACCCCCTGGAGGTACCTGTCACAGAGTGGGTAGTCAGCGACACTATCATAAAAGAAGTACTAAAGCAGTAAAGTAGTACCAAACCATAAAGTAAGTCTAGCTGGAGCAACCACTCCTCTCAAACGGGTAACACCTGTAATACCTGTAATACCTGTAATACCTGTAACACTTTTATCACCTTTACCCCTGTAACACCTTTAACACCTGACCTCATCGGGATCCAATCCCGACGTCGCACCGCTCACACCTTTGTGCCTCAAACCCCACATCTACGGGGGCCCCACTACGTCACCTCGTGGGTAAACACGGGTCAGAGACCGCCTTTCCGGAAAAGAGCACCCTTTGCGGTGGCCAAACCGCGGATGCGCGTGTCGCACTCGAGCATAGTAACAATACACGGGGTAATATAGTAAATCATAGAAGCCATCAGTGTTAGTACAGGTTAACGTAATATGTAACATCCTCCCCGGAACATTAACCTTACTAAACCTCGGGAGAAAAACCCACCTTTATCGTTGTCGCGCTCCTGACCGACACTAGGCTCCTCTGCGTCTTGGTGGGTCCGCCCTGACCTCCACGCACCTTGGTTTCGTCGGCTAGGGTTGATCTAGGGGATGATCGTCCTGTTCTTGGGTGAAAGGTATGCCGGCGATCTTCCTTCTCCTCACCCACTCCGCCTTGCTTCTCCTCTCGATCGATTGGGGAAAGGGTACGCTCGGTTGGGAAACTGGAAGTTTGGGGAATTGGGTTTCCCTTTTTTTTTTCGTTCCTTTGGGGTTTTGTACGCAGGGGAAGTTAAGGGGAGTTGCCGGTAGTTGGGGGAAGTTAGGGCGGTTAGTGGGAAGTCGTGGGGGGAAAAGTGGTGGGGAGTTGGGAGCGGTTCGGGGGGAGTCGACGGGAAAACGCGGGAGCGGTTAGGAAGCGGGAGCGGTTAGAAATGGGAATTAACCAAATTTAAATCAACGCGGGTAATTAATACGGGTACGAACCGGGGTCCGGTCCGCCTCAAAAACCGTGCTGGTTGCCTGAATCGTTAGCCAACTTCCGGAATTTATTCTGGAAGCACCCGACGTCGGAATTCAAATCCGATTGCACCGCCATTCTCCGTTTCGCGAGCTTTATTAACTAAAAATACCCGCGAGTCCCGACGGTCTGACCGGGAACAAGAAATTATGGATCACCCTCCGGGTCTAATTGGAAATAATTAAAACCAAAGGTGGACCCAAGTAATTATTTTAAACCAGCGGTTACTACATTGGGTATGTCGATCCTTCCTCTCTTACTAGAAGAGTCAGACAATAAATCAGCGACTTTCGCAAAGAGTTTCGTCTCTCATGCCCTATCATCCTAGGGTCTGCCAAAAGCCTAGGGTTTCCTAAGTCCCAACTGACCTATCCCTAAGCTCTGATACCAACTTAATCTGTCACGCCCGGGGTGTAAACCGGAACCCAGGCTCGCCAACAGATCCGCCATGCACACGGGATTTCCCGCGTACACGAAGCACTGGTAATCTGCTCAGATATAATATAACAGTAACAGAGCATAATACAGAGCTGAAATAGAAGAACCACATAGTATCTTAGACTAGAAATACAAATAAAACTGTAATAAATACAATAATCTCCCAGCTCACCAAAATAGTACAACCAGCTGGCTAGAATCAGACTCAAGAGTAAAGTGCTACAGTCTGAGATCTAAAAAGGGGTACAGTATAAGTCCAGCTACTCTCACGGTCGGGGCAGACGATCTAGCTAGTCCTGTAGGACCCCTGAACCCCCATGCAGCTTTTTCCCATGAATCCACTGTGCAAACACCTGTTGACGGTGTATCTGGCCCATGGTGCATCAAAGGGATGCCACAGATGGACCCTGTGAGCTTTGGTTGGCTGTATTGGCCTTCGGCTGCTTTTGCCGGATTTTAGGAAAGGAATTTGGCCAAACAGAGGGTGGATTTGGATTCGGTGCGGAAAAACGCTTGGAAATGGCTTTTTGTTTGCTTAATTCTGAGTCCGGATGCCCAAAAGCGGGCTCCCGGAAGTTTCGCAGTTTTTGGTGTTTGCGGGAGCCTCCGGCAAATTTTAGAGGCGGATTTTGGCGAAACGGACGTCGTTTTTGGAATCAGCGCGCGAAAACGGTCAAGATGGGCTATTTGCTTGTTGTTTTTGAGCTTGTGGGTACTGTTCACGCCGGAACAGTGTCTCCGGCGATCGCCGGCGGCGGCCGGCGGCGGCGGGCAGCGCCGGCGGGCGGCGGCGCGGCCTCGGGCAGGCGGCAGGCGGCGGCACGCGGCGCGGGCAGGGCGCAGGCAGGCGCCCGGGCGCGCGGGCAGGCGCGCGGTCCACGGTGGCGGTCGTGCACCAGGGCGGTGCCACGTGGCGGCTTGGGGTTGGTTGGTTCTGGAGGCGCGGTCCACGGAATTTGGGCCGGGGTGCACGGTAGACCGGGGGGGACACGTGGCGTGAGGTGATTGGTCCGGTGTTGTGCTCCCGGTCCACGCAACCGGCGGAGCAGGTGACCGGGGCAGGTGGCCGTACGGCGGGGCAGGTGGCCGTACGGCCCGGGTCAGCGCGACGTGCACGGTGCACGGTTTGCCGGGCCACGTGATACGTCGCCATTTGCGGGCGCAGGTGAGTAGTGAACTGGGCCGCGTGGTGGACCGGGCCGCACTGTGCGTGCCCGGAAATCCTGGGCCGGGCCGCACTGTGCGCGCCCGGAAATTTCCGGGCGCCCGAATTCCCGGACAAAATGGGAATTATCCCAATTGTTTCCCTCAGCCTATTTAAAGGCAGCCCGAGCTCATTTCACAGGGCTTTTTCTCCCAACCTGTGCAAGATCTCCCCGAGCTCCCTTAAGCAAAGTTTTTCACCTCTAAGTGCTTGATCTTCCTGCCAAGTTCTAGGATTTTAGGAGGCACGAATCCCGAGGTTCCCCATTTTACGGTGCGGTGCGACGTTGCTTTCTAGTGTTCTTCTTCGGCGCAGTGATAGTGTTTTTGCTCCCCTGGGCTACCCCGAGATCATTTTGCTGTGATTCTTGCACCGGCAGACTCCTAAGAGGTAGGACTTCATCTTTCGTTTTGGTCGCACTTTCCCGTTTCGAGGTTTTGGCACGGATCCCGAGGCAAACAGTGACCCCATTTTCTGTGTGGACTTCCTTGACAGCAGCGGGGTATTTTGGCCATATCTTTGCGCACGAGCGTCAGATGGAAACGAGCTTATACAACTTTTTCATCTACGGATCGCAAGGAACGCGCTCGTATTTTTATTGGATTTTTGTGAGATTTATTTCGAGGTGAAAATTACTGTTTTCTCAGTGAACAGTGTACAGTTTTAGCACAGATTTTTGTATGAGTGTACCAACTTGCCGAATTTTTATCTTGACTTACCGAACTCAGATTTGGGCGTGCAAGGTACCGTTTCGAAGCTATCGACGCGAGGATCGCTGTGATATTTTTCTTGGAATTTTCTGGGCACTTTCTGCAGGTGATAATTTAACAGTTTAGAATTCGAGGTTGTATGTGGTTATAAGTGCTAATTGGGAGCCTAGTGTAATTAGTGGACTTTATATTGTACCAGGAGTATTGCGGGTGTGCTAAAATTGTGGGAGCAAGGATTTGAAGTTTTGGTATTTTCTAGCTGTACGGACTTGGACAGTTGCACTTCAGGTGGGTGGTTGCTGTACTCCTCTCCTTTGTTATGCCCACTAGGAATATCAGAGTACCCCTGATTTGATGATGCTAAATGTGTTAATTGGTAGACTCGCATGCTTTAGGGAGCAAATTATTGGTTATCTGATCCATGAAAAATTATTGTTAGATTGATCACTTGTTTTAATCGCTTAATTTCTGGACTGTATGCTTAGAGACAAAGTAATAATAATTGAGGACTGCAAAACTGATGATTATTCTTATGGGACTGTCACCCTAGCTTATGTCACTCTAAACTGCTATTCTGGAAAACTGGACAAAATTATTGGAATAATGCATGATTAAATTGGTCACATAATTATGTCATCGTTTACTGCTATACTATTTTTGGGACTTGACTTAGGAGAAACCATGCATTTACTCTTTTCTTCTCCTATTATTGACACTTGCGGCTTAGTCGCTCAGGTTCGAGCGTGTGTTGGACAGTGTAGTCAGGTATTGGGGATTTGGGACAGGTTGGGTGTACGATAGGGTGTTGCGGCGACCACGGATCTTGGGTGGTTGACCGACTTATACTATTGCATCAGATTGGGTGTTTTGGGGATCGGGCTTTCTTTAGTGGAGGGTTTTTCCCACTTCATTGAGTCTCGATCCAGTCCTGCTATATCAGGTTACTTGTGGTTACTCACTTTCCTCGTGTTGGTCGCTCCCCACGAGTGCGACTCCGGAGTGCGCGGCAGACAGACTTTGAGTCCTGGGGACTCCTTTTGCTTCGGTGTTATGCGTAGGCTGGCATACCCGTCGCGGCAGAGCAGGCAGTGCCAGTGCCCACTGGCGGTCAGATTGGGTCCTTTGGACAGGCTTCTTTATACTGATGCATTCCTTTTTCCCATCCGTGTTGAGTTATCATATAGAGGCATATTAGGGATAGCATTTTATCAGTTGCTCATTTATCTGCACCCCCTTTCTTTTCCTTTCCCTCTTTGCCTCTGATCACCTGGTGGGCATATCTGAGCTGAGGCTTTACCCACTAGGGGAGGCTACTGTTTATAGTAGTACTTACCCCCATTGTTTTTCTTGTTTCTTTCTTTCCCCTTGTTTTGCAGAGTCCTCAGTGGGAGTTGCTGGGCCGTCAGCAACTGATCGGGGCAAGCGCATCGCGGACTAGATAGAGAGCCTCCCGAGGGTGGTAGCTGGAGATTTTTGGGTACCTGGACTTCTCAGACAGTCTTTATTTATTTCTTTTGGGACTGGCTTCTGCCAGCTGTTTGTATTATAGTGGTGAGCTGGGAGAGACATCTGTATTTTATTTTACTGTTGTACCTTTTACTTCCAGCTTCTGTCTGAGATACAGTAGTTTTAGTTTAGCTCTGATTATTATTATGCTCTTTTATTATTATTTTCTTATCTGAGCAGGTTACCGACGCTTCGTGTATGTGGGAAATACCGCATGCACGGCGGATCTGTAGACGGGCCCGGGTTCCGGTTTACACCCGGGGCGTGACAGATTAAGTTGGTATCAGAGCTTAGGGATAGGTCAGTTGGGACTTAGGAAACCCTAGGCTTTTGGACAGACCCTAGGATGATAGGGCGTGAGTGGCGTGACATTTTGCGGAAGTCGGTGATTTTTATAGTTAACTCTTCCTGTGAGTGAAGAGGGATCGACATAGTCTATTTCTGTTGAACCATTATGTTGGCTGCAGACAACATAAGGTTACAGAAATAGGGGGATGTCTTTGACTTTCGCCAGATTGGGTCGTGTGGGGTTTTGTTACTGATGCTTGGTTTCTTGTGGCAGGATGCCTCCTCGACGTCGGATTCCCACTCGGGGTGTCCCTTCGCCCCCTGTTGAGCCAGAGCAGCCTACACCCCCCGAGCTTACTGAGTTGAGGGCCTTGGTGGCCCAGTTGGCGGAGGGTCAGCGCCGTCAGGAGCAGAGGATTGATCAGCTGCTTGCTCAGAGGGAGGGACCACCCCCGGTTGTTCCTGAGGCCCCTGTGCCTCCTGTTGCCCCTTTTGTGCCGTCAGCGCCATCTTCGAGTAGCGGGGCTCCTGGAGCTATTCAGCCTTTGACTGCGGAGGAGGAGCGGGAGTTTGCTGACAAACTCTCTACGTTTGTTCAGCGGGGACCACCTAGATTCTCGGGGCGGGATGCTCAGCCCCGGGATGTTGGGAGATGGCTTTCTGCGATGGAGAAGCTTTTTCGGGACTTCTTCATCGACCCGAAGTATCGGGTGCACATGGCGGTGCACTGTTTGGATGGAGATGCTGATTTTTGGTGGCAGCGAGTTGAGCCACTGGAGTTCCGGATCACTCGGCAGTTACCTTGGGAGGAGTTCAAACGGATGGTGTTGGACACCTATTTTTCTACCAGTGTGAAGAAGAAGTTGGAGGACGACTTGAAGAATCTGCAGCAGGGCGATCGATCGGCCCATGCCTATTTCCAGGAGTTCATGGAGTTGCTGAACTGTGTGCCCTTTGTCGCTCGTGACGGTCCACACCAGGTAGAGATGTTTGAGGCAGGCCTTCGCCCAGAGATTTTCACACTTGTGCATGCCCAGAGATTCCAGACCCTGGAGGCAGCCGCAGAGCACGCACAGTGGGTGGAGAGAGGCGATCAGGAGGTGGCCAGACGGAGGGCCGCAGTCGCGCAGAGTTCCGACAGGAAGCGACCAGCCCCGGAGGACGGGGGACAGGCCAGCTCATGGAGACCGCCACGGCCGCCGCAGTCCCAGTCTTATGGCCGTGGGCGATCAGAGAGGAGAGGGCCTGGTGGACCCCAGAGACCGCAGCAGCATCAGCAGCAGCACCAGCAGCAGAGATCGCAGCCGAGGCAGCAGAGATCTCAGCAGCAGTCCTCTAGACAGCAGCAGCAGCAGCCGAGACAGCCCCGATCTTCTGACCGATGTATCTTCTGTGGCGGTCAGCATGCCGCCATTACGTGTGACCAGAGATGGGGTCGATGGTTCCGTTGTGGACAGCCAGGGCATGTGCAAGCTACTTGCCCCCTTGCTACTTCTTCGACACCTTCTTCGGCGTCGGCTCCATATCCTCCTCAGCAGCAACGGCCATCATGTGGGATCCCTGAACCCCCATGCAGCTTTTTCCCGTGAATCCACTATTTAAACACCTGTTGATGGTGTATCTGGCCCATAGTGCGTCAAAGGGATGCCACAGATGGACCCTGCGAGCTTTGGTTAGCTGTTTTGGCCTTCGGCTGCTTTTGCCGAATTTTAGAAAAGGATTTAGGCCAAACGGATGATGGATTTGGATTCAGCGCGGAAAAACGCTTGAGAATGGCTTTTTGTTTGCCCAATTCTGAGTCCGGATGTCCAAAAGCGGACTCCCGAAAGTTTTGGCGGTTTTTGGCGCTTGCGGGAGCCTCCGGCAAATTTTGGAGGCGGAATTTGGCAAAACGGACCTCGTTTTTGGAATCAGCGCGCGAAAACGGTCAAGATGGGCTATTTGCTTGTCGATTTTGAGCTTGCGGGTACTGTTCACGCCGGAACAGTGTCGCCGGCGATCGACGGCGGCGGCCGGCGGCGGCGGGCAGCGCCGGCGGGAGGCGGCGCGGCCTCGGGCAGGCGGCAGGCGGCGGCGCGCGGCGCGGGCAGGGCGCGGGCAGGCGCCCGGGCGCGCGGGCAGGCGCGCGGTCCACCGCGGAGGTCGTACACCAGGGCGGTGCCACGTGGCGCCTTCCGGTTGGCCGGCGCAGCAGACGCGGTCCACGGAGTTTGGGCCCGGGTGCACGGTAGACCGGGGGGACACGTGGCGTGAGGTGGTTGGTGCGGTGCTGTGCTCCCGGTCCACGCGACCGGTGGGGCAGTTGACCGGGGCAGGTGGCCGTACGGCGGGGCAGGTGGCCGTACGGCCCGGGTCAGCCGCGACGTGCGCGGTCCACGGCGCGACGTGCGCGGTGCACGGGTTGCCGGGACACGTGTCACGTCGCCATTGGTTGGCGCTTGTGCTCCGGGTGCAGCGGGGCTCGGCTGTGTGTTGGGCTGGGCCGTGTGGTGGACCGGGCCGCACTGTGCGCGCCCGGAAATCGTGGGCCGGGCCGCACTGTGTGCGCCCGAAATATTTCGGGCGCCCGGAACTTAGGACATGGAGGGAATTTTTGATTTGTTTTCTCAGCCTATATAAACCACCCAACCCGAGCTCCACTCTTCCCTTCTTTTCTCCCAACCCATTCACCTTCAGCCCGAGCACCCTTAAGCAAAGTTTTTCATCTCCTTGTGCTGGATCTCCCTGCCAAGTTTCAAGAGTTTTGGAGGCACGAATCCCGAGGTTCCCCATTTTACGGTGCGGCGCGACGTTGCTTCCTAGTGTTCTTCTTCGGCGCAGCGATAGTATTTTTGCTCCCCTGGGCTACCCCAACATCATTTTCCTGTGATTCTTGCACCAGTAGACTCCTAAGAGGTAGGACTTCATCTTTTGTTTTGGTCGCGCTTTCCCGTTTCGAGGTTTTGGCACGGATCCCGAGGCAAACAGTGACCCCATTTTCTGTGTGGATTTACTTGACAGCGGCGGAGTATTTCGGCCATATCTTTGCGCACGAGCGTCTGACGGAAACGAGCTTATACAACTTTTTCATCTACGGATCGCAAGGAACGCGCTCGTATTTTTTTGGAATTTCGTGAATTTTATTTCGAGGTGAAAATTACTGTTTTCTCAGTGAACAGTAATCTGTCCTTAATACAGATTTTTGTATGAGTGTGCCCCCTTGCCGAATTTTTATCTTGGTGTACAGAACTCGGATTTGAGCGTGCAAGGTACCGTTTCGAAGCTATCGACGCAAGGATCGCCGTGATATTTTTATTGGAATTTTCTGGGCAATTTCTGCAGGTGATAATTTAGCAGTTCAGAATTCGAGGTTGTATGTGATTATTAAGTGCTATAATTGGGAGCCTAAGTGTAATTAGTGAGCTTTGTACTGTACCAGGAATATTTCGGGTGTGCTGAAATTGTGGAAGCAAGGATTTGGAGTTTTGGTATTTTCCAGCTGTACGGACTTGGACAGTTGCACTCCAGGTGGGTGGTTGTCGTACTCCTCTCCTTTGTTATGCCCACTAGGAATATCAGAATACCCATGATTTGACAATGCTAAATGTGTTGATTGGTAGACTTGCATGATCCAGGAAATTAATTATTGGTTATTTGGATCCTGATAAATTATTGTTAGAATGATCACCTGATTTTAATCGCTTAACTAATCTGGACTGTATGCTTGGAGACTAAATAGGAATTGAGGACTGCAAAACTGATAATTTTTCATATAAGACTGTCACCCTGGCTTATGTCACTCTAAATCATTTATTCTGGGAAATTGGACAAAATGTTGGAACCATGCATGATTAACTTGATCACATGATTATGTAATCTTTACTGCTATACTATTTTGGGACTTGACTTAGGAGAAACCATGCTTTTCTCTTTTCTTCTTCTATTGTTGGCACTTGCGGCTTAGTCGCTCAGGTTCGAGCGTCTGTTAGACAGTGTAGTCAGGTATTGGGGATTGGGACAGGTTAGGGGTATGGCAGGGTGTTGCGGCGACCACGGATCTTGGGTGGTTGACCGGTTTGTACTATTGCATCAGATTGGGTGTTTTGGGGATCGGGCTTTCTTTAGTGGAGGGTTGTTCCCACTTCTTTGAGTCTCGATCCAGTCCTGCTATTATGAGACAGTGGTTACAGAGATGTTGATACAGTGATATTTTACTCGTGTGGGTCGCTCCCCTCGAGTGCCACTCCGGAGTAGGCTTTCCACGGTGCAGAGCGCCGGGCACCAGGCTGGGTTCTTGAGTTCGATAGCAGTGCAGGCAGTGCCAGTGTTCACTGGCGGTCAGATTGGGTCCTTTGGACAGGCTTCTTGATTACTGATGCATTCCTTTTCCACCAGGTTGAGTTATCATATAGAGGCATATTAGGGATAGCACTTTATCAGTTGCTTTATTTATCTGCATCCCCTTTCTTTTCCTTTCCCTTTTCGCCTCTGATCACCTGGTGGGCATATCTGAGCTGAGGCTTTACCCACTAGGGGAGGCTACTGTTTATAGTAGTACTTACCCCCATTGTTTTTCTTGTTTCTTTCTTTTCCCTTGTTTTGCAGAGTCCTCAGTGGGAGTTGCTGGGCCGTCAGCAACTGATCGAGGTAAGCGAATTGCGGACTAGATAGAGAGCCACCGAGGGTCGTAGCTGGAGATTTTTGGGTACCAGGATTTCTCAGACAGTGTTCTTGTATTTTCTTTTTGGGGACTGGCTTCTGCCAGCTGTTTGTATTATAGTAGTGAGCTGGGAGAGACATCTGTATTTTATTTTACTGTTATACCTTTTACTTCCAGCACCTGTCTGAGATACAGTAGTTTTAGTTTAGCTCTGATTATTATGCTCTTTTATTATTATTTCTTATCTGAGCAGGTTACCGACGCTTCGTGTATGTGGGAAATACCGCATGCACGGCGGATCTGTGGACGGGCCCGGGTTCTGGTTTACACCCGGGGCGTGACAGATTAAGTTGGTATCAGAGCTTAGGGATAGGTCAGTTGGGACTTAGGAAACCCTAGGCTTTTGGACAGACCTAGGATTATAGGGCGTGAGTGGCGTGACTTGTTGCGAAAGTCGGTGATTTTTATTGTTAACTCTTCCTGTGAGTGAAGAGTGATCGACATAGTCTATTTCTGTTGAACCATTATGTTGGCTGCAGACAACATAAGGTTACAGAAATAGGGGGATGTCTTTTGACTTTCGCCAGATTGGGTCGTGTGGGGTTTTGTTGCTGATGTTTGGTTTCTTGTGGCAGGATGCCTCCACGACGTCGGATTCCCACCCGGGGTGTCCCTTCGCCCCCTGTTGAGCCAGAGCAGCCTACACCCCCCGAGCTTACTGAGTTGAGGGCCTTGGTGGCCCAGTTGGCGGAGGGTCAGCGCCGCCAGGAGCAGAGGATTGAGCAGCTGCTTGCTCAGAGGGAGGCACCACCCCCAGCTGTTCCGGAGGTCCCTGTGCCTCTTGTTGCACCTTTTGTGCCGTCAGCGCCATCTTCGAGTAGCGGGGCTCCTGCGGCATTTCAGCCTTTGACTGCGGAGGAGGAGCGGGATTTTGCTGACAAACTCGCTGCGTTTGTTAAGCGGGGACCACCTAGATTCTCGGGGCGGGATGCTCAGCCCCGGGCTGTTGGGATTTGGCTTTCTGCGATGGAGAAGCTTTTTCGGGACTTCTTCATCGACCCGAAGTATCGAGTGCACATGGCGGTGCACTGTTTGGACGGAGATGCTGATTTTTGGTGGCAGCGAGTTGAGCCACTGGAGTTCCGGATCACCAGGCAGTTACCTTGGGAGGAGTTCAGACGGATGGTGTTGGACACCTATTTTTCTACCAGTGTGAAGAAGAAGTTGGAGGACGATTTGAAGAATCTGCAGCAGGGCGATCGACCGGCCCATGCCTATTTTCAGGAGTTCAGGGAGTTGCTGAACTGTGTGCCCTACGTCGCTCGTGACGGTCCGCACCAGGTTGAGTTGTTCGAGGGAGGCCTTCGTCCAGAGATTTACACACTTGTGCATGCTCAGAGATTTCAGACCCTGGAGGCAGCCGCAGAGCATGCACAGTGGGTGGAGAGAGGCGATCAGGAGGTGGCCAGACGGAGGGCCGCGGTCGCGCAGAGTTCCGACAGGAAGCGACCAGCCCCAGAGGACGGGGGACAGGCCAGCTCTTGGAGACCGCCACGGCCGCCGCAGTCCCAGTCTTATGGCCGTGGGCGATCTGATAGGAGAGGGCCTGGGGGACCCCAGAGACCGCAGCAGCATCAGCAGCAGCACCAGCAGCAGAGATCACAGCAGAGGCAGCAGAGATCTCAGCAGCAGTCCTCGAGACAGCAGCAGCAGCAGCAGCCGAGACAGCCCCGATCTTCTGACCGATGTATTTTCTGTGGAGGTCAGCATGCCGCCATTACTTGTGACCAGAGATGGGGTCGATGCTTCCGTTGTGGACAGCCAGGGCATGTGCGAGCTACTTGCCCCCTTTCTACTTCCTCGGCACCGTCTTCGGCATCGGTTCCATATCCCCCTCAGCAGCAGCGGCCACCAGCTCAGCGGCCTTATGCTCCAGCGAGCAGGCCGTCCACTTCTTATCCTGTAGATTCTCGACCTCCAGCACCGAGCGGGCGGGTGTATGCCGCCCAGTTGGCGGATTCTTCAGCGGCAGACCAGGTGGTGGCAGGTATTATTCTACTCTTTGGTATTCGGGCTCGCTCTTTATTCGACACTGGAGCATCTCATTCTTTCATTAGTCGAGCATTTGCATCCCTGCATGGTCTAGAGGTAGAGTCCTTGTCTTGTGCATTAGAGGTGCGGATTCCTGATCATATTTTGCATGTCGAGGAGCGTTGTGTGGCTTGCCCAGTGCAGTTGGGGCCTTGGATTTTGCCTGCAGACTTGCTTGTTTTGCAGCAGCTCCAGGATTTTGATTTGGTGCTAGGGATGGATTGGCTGTCGCGGTATTCCGCCACTATCGACTGCAGAGAGAGGACGGTGACTCTTCGCGAGCCAGGACAGGAGGAGTTCATCTTCAGAGGCTGCCAGAGCACGCTGTTCGCAGCGACCATTTCCTCGGCCAGAGCTAGGAGGATGATGAGTAGGGGTTGCACTGCCTTTTTGGCCACTGTGGTGGAGGTGCCTACGGCGGCACTGGGACTCGAGGATATCCCTATTGTCCGCGAGTTCCCAGATGTATTTCCCCCTGAGTTGACGACGATGCCGCCGGAGAGGGAGATTGAGTTCGTGATTGATGTAGTTCCTGGAACTGCACCAATCTCAAAGGCACCCTATAGGATGGCGCCAGCTGAGTTGAGGGAGTTGAAGGCCCAGCTTCAGGATCTTTTGGATAGGGGCTTCATCCGACCCAGTGTTTCTCCGTGGGGAGCGCCTGTGTTGTTTGTGAAGAAGAAGGATGGGTCACTGCGGTTGTGTGTGGATTATAGGGAATTGAACAAAGTGACCATCCGGAACAAGTATCCCCTCCCCCGGATTGATGATTTGTTTGATCAGTTACAGGGAGCATCGGTGTTCTCGAAGATTGATCTGCAGTCCGGTTACCACCAGCTGAGGGTGAGGGCCGAGGACATCTCCAAGACGGCTTTCAGATCGCGGTACGGGCATTATGAGTTTACTGTGATGCCTTTTGGGTTGACAAATGCCCCTGCCGCATTCATGGACTTGATGAACAGGATTTTTCAGCCGTTTTTGGACCGGTTTGTGGTGGTGTTTATAGATGATATTTTGATCTACTCCCGCAGTGATTTGGAGCACGAGGAGCACTTGAGGACCGTGCTACAGCTTCTGCGAGAGAAGAAGCTGTATGCTAAGTTCAAAAAGTGTGAGTTTTGGCTCCGGGAGGTTGCTTTTCTGGGTCATGTGGTTTCAGCTGCTGGAGTGGCGGTGGATCCGGCCAAGGTGGATGCTATTCGAGATTGGCCGAGGCCGACGACTATCACCGAGGTGCGGAGCTTTCTTGGTTTGGCGGGCTACTATCGGCGTTTTGTGGAAGGCTTTGCGAAGCTTTCCTCTCCCCTCACTCGTCTGACCAGGAAAGGGGTTAAGTTTGTTTGGAGCGAGACTTGCCAGAGCTGTTTTGAGGAGCTGAAGCAGAGATTGATGACCGCTCCAATCCTTGCCCTCCCTGTTATGGGGGAAGGATTTGTGATTTACAGTGATGCCTCACATAGTGGTCTGGGGTGTGTGTTGATGCAGCAGGGTAGGGTGATTGCCTATGCTTCGCGGCAATTGAAGGACTATGAGAAAAATTACCCTACTCATGATCTGGAGTTGGCAGCGGTGGTGTTTGCTCTGAAGCTGTGGCGGCATTACTTGTATGGTGAGCATTGCGAGATATATACTGATCACAAGAGCTTGAAGTATCTGTTCACCCAAAAGGAGCTGAATTTGAGGCAACGCCGGTGGTTGGAGCTGCTAAAGGATTATGATCTGAGTATCCTTTATCACCCCGGCAAGGCCAATGTTGTGGCGGATGCTTTGAGCAGGAGGACGAGTCTGAGCTTATTGATCTCGCAGCAGGCGCCGTTGGTCGAGCAGATGAGGCGATTACAGCTGGAGGTAGTATCCCCTGGGGTCTCTGCTAGACTCATGTCTATGGTCTTGCAGCCCACTCTGTTGGAGAGGATCAGGGACACTCAGAGTGAGGACCCCCACTTGACGAGGATCAGGACGCAGCTTCAGGCGGATCAGACAGGGGATTTTTCTGTGGATAGCTCGGGAGTACTGCGGTACAGGGACCGAGTGTGTGTGCCTATGGATCAGGAGATTAGAGATCAGATTTTGAGGGAGGCCCACTATACACCTTATACCGTCCACCCTGGAGGTACTAAGATGTATAAGGACCTCAAGGCACAGTTTTGGTGGCCCGGAATGAAGCGGGACATTGGGAGATTCGTAGCTCACTGTTTAACTTGTCAGCAAGTGAAAGCAGAGCATCGCGTCCCTGCTGGCAAGTTGCAGAGTCTTCCAATTCCCGAGTGGAAATGGGACCACGTCACTATGGATTTCGTCACTGGATTGCCGAGGGCGCAGAGCGGGGCAGATGCGATCTGGGTTATTGTTGACAGACTCACCAAGTCGGCGCACTTCTTACCGGTTCAGATGACTTGGTCATTGGAGCATTTGGCACAGTTATATATGGATGAGATAGTGAGGCTTCACGGCATACCTGCTTCGATTGTGTCAGATCGAGACCCGAGATTCGTGTCACGCTTTTGGGGGAGTTTGCATTCTGCATTGGGGACTCAGCTCAGGTTTAGCACCGCTTTCCACCCACAGACCGATGGGCAGTCAGAGCGCACCATACAGACCCTCGAGGATATGCTGAGAGCGTGCGTTATGGATTTTGGAGGAGGGTGGTACCGGCACTTATCTTTGGTTGAGTTCGCGTACAACAACAGCTATCAGGCGAGCATCCAGATGGCTCCGTTTGAAGCGTTGTATGGACGCAAGTGTCGGTCTCCCTTATATTGGAGTGACGTGGGTGAGAGGAGGACTTTGGGACCGGAGTTACTTTTGGAGGCAGAGGAAAAAGTCAGGATTATTCGCCGGCATCTTGAGACAGCCCAGAGTCGTCAGAGGAGCTACGCAGATACTCGACGGCGAGACCTGGAGTTTCAGGTTGGTGATCATGTCTTCTTGAAGGTCTCGCCCTCGAAAGGGGTCCGGAGATTTGGAGTACGGGGGAAGCTCAGTCCCCGCTTTATTGGACCCTTTGAGGTACTTGACAGAGTTGGTCCTGTGGCATACAGAGTTGCCTTACCCCCGCGCCTGGCCGGAGTTCATGATGTCTTCCACGTCTCAGCTCTGAGGAGATATGTTTTTGACCCGTCGCACGTGATTGACTTCACTTCGTTGGAGATCGGCGAGGACTTGGTCTACGAGGAGCGCCCGTTGCGGATTCTTGCTCGTGAGGTGAGGGAATTGCGCAATCGGGCCATTCCATATGTGAAGATCCTGTGGAGCAATCATGAGGAGCGAGAGGCTACATGGGAGCTGGAGACAGAGATGAGAGATGCCTACCCCTTCTTGTTCGAGGCTGCAGTTTGAGGTACGTCTGCTTTGTTTATCCTTGTTTCGGGGACGAAACTTTTTTTAGTGGGGGAGGATGTAGGACCCTGAACCCCCATGCAGCTTTTTCCCGTGAATCCACTGTTTAAACACCTGTTGATGGTGTATCTGGCCCATAGTGCATCAAAGGGATGCCACAGATGGACCCTGTGAGCTTTGGTTAGCTGTTTTGGCCTTCGGCTGCTTTTGCCGAATTTTAGAAAAGGATTTAGGCCAAACGGAGGATGGATTTGGATTCAGCGCGGAAAAACGCTTGAGAATGGCTTTTTGTTTGCCCAATTCTGAGTCCGGATGTCCAAAAGCGGACTCCCGGAAGTTTTGGCAGTTTTTGGCGCTTGCGGGAGCCTCCGGCAAATTTTGGAGGCGGAATTTGGCAAAACGGACCTCGTTTTTGGAATCAGCGCGCGAAAACGGTCAAGATGGGCTATTTACTTGTCGATTTTGAGCTTGCGGGTACTGTTCACGCCGGAACAGTGTCGCCGGCGATCGCGGCGGCGGCCGGCGGCGGCGGGCAGCGCCGGCGGGCGGCGGCGCGGCCTCGGGCAGGCGGCAGGCGGCGGCGCGCGGCGCGGGCAGGGCGCGGGCAGGCGCCCGGGCGCGCGGGCAGGCGCGCGGTCCACCGCGGAGGTCGTGCACCAGGGCGGGCCACGTGGCGCCTTCCGGTTGGCCGGCGCAGCAGACGCGGTCCACGGAGTTTGGGCCGGGTGCACGGTAGACCGGGTGGACACGTGGCGTGAGGTGGTTGGTGCGGTGTTGTGCTCCCGGTCCACGCGACCGGTGGGGCAGTTGACCGGGGCAGGTGGCCGTACGGCGGGGCAGGTGGCCGTACGGCCCGGGTCAGCCGCGACGTGCGCGGTCCACGGCGCGACGTGCGTGGTGCACGGTTTGCCGGGACACGTGGCGCGTCGCCATTCGCTGGTGCAGGTGCTCCGGGTGCAGCGGGGCTCGGCTGTGTGTTGGGCTGGGCCGTGTGGTGGACCGGGCCGCACTGTGCGCGCCCGGAAATCGTGGGCCGGGCCGCACTGTGTGCGCCCGAAATATTTCGGGCGCCCGGAACTTAGGACATGGAGGGAATTCTTTGATTTGTTTTCTCAGCCTATATAAACCACCCAACCCGAGCTCCACTCTTCCCTTCTTTTCTCCCAACCCATTCACCTTCAGCCCGAGCACCCTTAAGCAAAGTTTTTCATCTCTTGTGCTGGATCTCCCTGCCAAGTTTCAAGAGTTTTGGAGGCACGAATCCCGAGGTTCCCCATTTTACGGTGCGGCGCGACGTTGCTTTCTAGTGTTCTTCTTCGGCGCAGCGATAGTATTTTTGCTCCCCTGGGCTACCCCGACATCATTTTCTTGTGATTCTTGCACCAGTAGACTCCTAAGAGGTAGGACTTCATCTTTCGTTTTGGTCGCGCTTTCCCGTTTCGAGGTTTTGGCACGGATCCCGAGGCAAACAGTGACCCCATTTTCTGTGTGGATTTACTTGACAGCAGCGGAGTATTTCGGCCATATCTTTGCGCACGAGCGTCTGACGGAAACGAGCTTATACAACTTTTTCATCTACGGATCGCAAGGAACGCGCTCGTATTTTTATTGGATTTTTGTGAATTTTATTTCGAGGTGAAAATTACTGTTTTCTCAGTGAACAGTAATCAGTCCTTAATACAGATTTTTGTATGAGTGTGCCCCCTTGCCGAATTTTTATCTTGATGTACAGAACTCGGATTTGGGCGTGCAAGGTACCGTTTCGAAGCTATCGACGCAAGGATCGCCGTGATATTTTTATTGGAATTTTCTGGGCAATTTCTGCAGGTGATAATTTAGCAGTTCAGAATTCGAGGTTGTATGTGATTATTAGTGCTATAATTGGGAGCCTAAGTGTAATTAGTGAGCTTTGTACTGTACCAGGAATATTTCGGGTGTGCTGAAATTGTGGAAGCAAGGATTTGGAGTTTTGGTATTTTCTAGCTGTACGGACTTGGACAGTTGCACTTCAGGTGGGTGGTTGTTGTACTCCTCTCCTTTGTTATGCCCACTAGGAATATCAGAATACCCATGATTTGACAATGCTAAATGTGTTGATTGGTAGACTTGCATGATCCAGGAAATTAATTATTGGTTATTTGGATCCTGATAAATTATTGTTAGAATGATCACCTGATTTAATCGCTTAACTAATCTGGACTGTATGCTTGGAGACAAATAGGAATTGAGGACTGCAAAACTGATAATTTTTCATATGAGACTGTCACCCTAGCTTATGTCACTCTAAATATTTATTCTTGGAAATTGGACAAAATATTGGAACCATGCATGATTAAATTGGTCACATAATTATGTCATCTTTACTGCTATACTATTTTGGGACTTGACTTAGGAGAAACCATGCTTTTTCTCTTTTCTTCTTCTATTGTTGGCACTTGCGGCTTAGTCGCTCAGGTTCGAGCGTCTGTTGGACAGTGTAGTCAGGTATTGGGGATTGGGACAGGTTGGGGTATGGCAGGGTGTTGCGGCGACCACGGATCTTGGGTGGTTGACCGGTTTATACTATTGCATCAGATTGGGTGTTTTGGGGATCGGGCTTTCTTTAGTGGAGGGTTGTTCCCACTTCTTTGGGTCTCGATCCAGTCCTGCTATTATGAGACAGTGGTTACAGAGATGTTGTTACAGTGATATTTTACTCGTGTGGGTCGCTCCCCTCGAGTGCCACTCCGGAGTAGGCTTTCCACGGTGCAGAGCGCCGGGCACCAGGCTGGGTTCTTGAGTTCGATAGCAGTGCAGGCAGTGCCAGTGTTCACTGGCGGTCAGATTGGGTCCTTTGGACAGGCTTCTTATTTACTGCTGCATTCCTTTTCCACCAGGGTTGAGTTATCATCTAGAGGCATATTAGGGATAGCACTTTATCAGTTGCTTTATTTATCTGCATCCCCTTTCTTCTCCTTTCCCTTTTCGCCTCTGATCACCTGGTGGGCATATCTGAGCTGAGGCTTTACCCACTAGGGGAGGCTACTGTTGATAGTAGTACTTACCCCCATTGTTTTTCTTGTTTCTTCCTTTTCCCTTGTTTTGCAGAGTCCTCAGTGGGAGTTGCTGGGCCGTCAGCAACTGATCGAGGTAAGCGAATTGCGGACTAGATAGAGAGCCACCGAGGGTCGTAGCTGGAGATTTTTGGGTACCAGGATTTCTCAGACAGTGTTCTTGTATTTTCTTTTTGGGGACTGGCTTCTGCCAGCTGTTTGTATTATAGTAGTGAGCTGGGAGAGACATCTGTATTTTATTTTACTGTTGTACTTTTTACTTCCAGCACCTGTCTGAGATACAGTAGTTTATTTTTAGCTCTGATTATTATGCTCTTTTATTATTATTTCTTATCTGAGCAGGTTACCGACGCTTCGTGTATGTGGGAAATACCACATGCACGGCGGATCTGTGGACGGGCCCGGGTTCTGGTTTACACCCGGGGCGTGACACATCAGCTCAGCGGCCTTATGCTCCAGCGAGCAGGCCGTCCACCTCCTACCCTACAGATTCCCGACCTCCAGCACCGAGCGGGCGGGTATATGCCGCCCAGTTGGCGGATTCTCTAGCGGCAGACCAGGTGGTGGCAGGTATTATTCTACTCTTTGGTATTCGGGCTCGCACTTTATTCGACACTGGAGCATCTCATTCTTTCATTAGTCGAGCATTTGCATCCCTGCATGGCTTAGAGAGAGAGTCCTTGTAACATACATTAGAGGTGCGGATTCCTGATCATTTGTTGCTTGTCGAGGAGCGTTGTATGGCTTGCCCAGTGCAGTTGGGGCCTTGGATTTTGCCTGCAGACTTGCTTGTTTTGCAGCAGCTCCAGGATTTTGACTTAGTGCTAAGGATGGATTGGCTGTCACGGTATTCCGCCACTATCGACTGCAGAGAGAAGACGGTGACTCTTCGCGAGCCAGGACAGGAGGAGTTCATCTTCAGAGGCTGCCAGAGCACGCTGTTCGCAGCGACCATTTCCTCGGTCAGAGCTAGGAGGATGATGAGTAGGGGTTGCACTGCCTTTTTGGCCACTGTGGCGGAGGTGCCTACGGCGGCACTGGGACTCGAGGATATCCCTATTGTCCGAGAGTTCCCAGAGGTTTTTCCCCCTGAGTTGACGGCGATGCCGCCGGAGAGGGAGATTGAGTTTGTGATTGATGTAGTTCCTGGAACTGCACCAATCTCAAAGGCACCCTATAGGATGGCGCCAGCTGAGTTGAGGGAGTTGAAAGCCCAGCTTCAGGATCTTTTGGATAGAGGCTTCATCAGACCCAGTGTTTCTCCGTGGGGAGCGCCTGTGTTGTTTGTGAAGAAGAAGGATGGGTCACTGCGGTTGTGTGTGGATTATAGGGAATTGAACAAAGTGACCATCCGGAACAAGTATCCCCTCCCCCGGATTGATGATTTGTTTGATCAGTTACAGGGAGCATCGGTGTTCTCGAAGATTGATCTGCAGTCCGGTTACCACCAGCTGAGGGTGAGGGCCGAGGACATCTCCAAGACGGCTTTCAGATCGCGGTACGGGCATTATGAGTTTACTGTGATGCCTTTCGGGTTGACTAATGCCCCTGCCGCATTCATGGACTTGATGAACAGGATATTTCAGCCGTTTTTGGACCGGTTTGTGGTGGTGTTCATCGATGATATTCTGATCTACTCCCGGAGTGATCTGGAGCACGAGGAGCACTTGAGGACCGTGCTACAGCTTCTGCGAGAGAAGAAGCTGTATGCTAAGTTCAAAAAGTGCGAGTTTTGGCTCCGGGAGGTTGCCTTTCTGGGTCATGTGGTTTCAGCTGCTGGAGTGGCGGTGGATCCGGCCAAGGTGGATGCTATTCGAGATTGGCCGAGGCCGACGACTATCACCGAGGTGCGGAGCTTTCTTGGTTTGGCGGGCTACTATCGGCGTTTTGTGGAAGGCTTTGCGAAGCTTTCCTCTCCCCTCACTCGTCTGACCAGGAAAGGAGTTAAGTTTGTTTGGAGCGAGACTTGCCAGAGCTGTTTTGAGGAGCTGAAGCAGAGATTGATGACCGCTCCAATCCTTGCCCTCCCAGTTATGGGGGAAGGATTTGTGATTTACAGTGATGCCTCACATAGTGGTCTGGGGTGTGTGTTGATGCAGCAGGGTAGGGTGATTGCCTATGCTTCGCGGCAATTGAAGGACTATGAGAAAAATTACCCTACTCATGATCTTGAGCTGGCAGCGGTGGTGTTTGCTCTGAAGCTGTGGCGGCATTACTTGTATGGTGAGCATTGCGAGATATATACTGATCACAAGAGCTTGAAGTATCTGTTCACCCAAAAGGAGCTGAATTTGAGGCAACGCCGGTGGTTGGAGCTGCTAAAGGATTATGATCTGAGTATCCTTTATCACCCCGGCAAGGCCAATGTTGTGGCGGATGCTTTGAGTAGGAGGACGAGTCTGAGCTTATTGATCTCGCAGCAGGCGCCGTTGGTCGAGCAGATGAGGCGATTACAGCTGGAGGTAGTATCCCCTGGGGTCTCTGCTAGACTCATGTCTATGGTCTTGCAGCCCACTCTGTTGGAGAGGATCAGGGACACTCAGAGTGAGGACCCCCACTTGACGAGGATCAGGACGCAGCTTCAGGCGGATCAGACAGGGGATTTTTCTGTGGATAGCTCGGGAGTACTGCGGTACAGGGACCGAGTGTGTGTGCCTATGGATCAGGAGATTAGAGATCAGATTTTGAGGGAGGCCCACTATACACCTTATACCGTCCACCCTGGAGGTACTAAGATGTATAAGGACCTCAAGGCACAGTTTTGGTGGCCCGGAATGAAGCGGGACATTGGGAGATTCGTAGCTCACTGTTTAACTTGCCAGCAAGTGAAAGCAGAGCATCGCGTCCCTGCTGGCAAGTTGCAGAGTCTTCCAATTCCCGAGTGGAAATGGGACCACGTCACTATGGATTTCGTCACTGGATTGCCGAGGGCGCAGAGCGGGGCAGATGCGATCTGGGTTATTGTTGACAGACTCACCAAGTCGGCGCACTTCTTACCAGTTCAGATGACTTGGTCACTGGAGCATTTGGCACAGTTATATCTGGATGAGATAGTGAGGCTTCACGGCATACCTGCTTCGATTGTGTCAGATCGAGACCCGAGATTCGTATCACGCTTTTGGGGGAGTTTGCATTCTGCATTGGGGACTCAGCTCAGGTTTAGCACCGCTTTCCACCCACAGACCGATGGACAGTCTGAACGCACCATACAGACCCTCGAGGATATGCTGAGAGCGTGCGTTATGGATTTTGGAGGAGGGTGGTACCGGCACTTATCTTTGGTTGAGTTCGCGTACAACAACAGCTATCAGGCGAGCATCCAGATGGCTCCGTTTGAAGCGTTGTATGGACGCAAGTGTCGGTCTCCCTTATATTGGAGTGACGTGGGTGAGAGGAGGACTTTGGGACCGGAGTTACTTTTGGAGGCAGAGGAAAAAGTCAGGATTATTCGCCGGCATCTTGAGACAGCCCAGAGTCGTCAGAGGAGCTACGCAGATACTCGACGGCGAGACCTGGAGTTTCAGGTCGGTGATCATGTCTTCTTGAAGGTCTCGCCCTCGAAAGGGGTCCGAAGATTTGGAGTACGGGGGAAGCTCAGTCCCCGCTTTATTGGACCCTTTGAGGTACTGGACAGAGTTGGTCCTGTGGCATACAGAGTTGCCTTACCCCCGCGCCTGGCCGGAGTTCATGATGTCTTCCACGTCTCAGCTCTGAGGAGATATGTTTTTGACCCGTCGCACGTGATTGACTTCACTTCGTTGGAGATCGGCGAGGACTTGGTCTACGAGGAGCGCCCGTTGCGGATTCTTGCTCGTGAGGTGAGGGAATTGCGCAATCGGGCAATTCCATATGTGAAGATCCTGTGGAGCAATCATGAGGAGCGAGAGGCTACTTGGGAGCTGGAGACAGAGATGAGAGATGCCTACCCCTTCTTATTCGAGACTTCTGTTTGAGGTACGTCTGTTCTGTTTTTCTTTGTTTCGGGGACGAAACTTTTTTTTTGTGGGGGAGGATGTAGGACCCCTGAACCCCAATGCAGCTTTTTCCCATGAATCCACTGTGCAAACACCTGTTGATGGTGTATCTGGCCCATGGTGCATCAAAGGGATGCCACAGATGGACCCTGTGAGCTTTGGTTGGCTGTATTGGCCTTCGGCTGCTTTTGCCGAATTTTAGAAAAGGAATTTGGCCAAACGGAGGGTGGATTTGGATTCAGCGCGGAAAAACGCTTGGAAATGGCTTTTTGTTTGCTTAATTCTGAGTCCGGATGCCCAAAAGCGGACTCCCGGAAGTTTGGCAGTTTTTGGTGTTTGCGGGAGCCTCCGGCAAATTTTAGAGGCGGATTTTGGCGAAACGGACGTCGTTTTTGGAATCAGCGCGCGAAAACGGTCAAGATGGGCTATTTGCTTGTTGTTTTTGAGCTTGCGGGTACTGTTCACGCCGGAACAGTGTCTCCGGCGATCGCCGGCGGCGGCCGGCGGCGGCGGGCAGCGCCGGCGGGCGGCGGCGCGGCCTCGGGCATGCGGCAGGCGGCGGCACGCGGCGCGGGCAGGGCGCAGGCAGGCGCCCGGGCGCGCGGGCAGGCGCGCGGTCCACGGTGGCGGTCGTGCACCAGGGCGGTGCCACGTGGCGGCTTGGGGTTGGTTGGTTCTGGAGGCGCGGTCCACGGAATTTGGGCCGGGGTGCACGGTAGACCGGGGGGGACACGTGGCGTGAGGTGATTGGTCCGGTGTTGTGCTCCCGGTCCACGCAACCGGCGGAGCAGGTGACCGGGGCAGGTGGCCGTATGGCGGGGCAGGTGGCAGTACGGCCCGGGTCAGCGCGACGTGCGCGGTGCACGGTTTGCCGGGCCACGTGGCGCGTCGCCATTTGCGGGCGCAGGTGCACCGGGTGCAGCGGGGCCCGGGGGAGTAGTGAACTGGGCCGCGTGGTGGACCGGGCCGCACTGTGCGCGCCCGGAAATCCTGGGCCGGGCCGCACTGTGCGCGCCCGGAAATTTCCGGGCGCCCGAATTCCTGGACACAATGGGAATTATTCCAATTGTTTCCCTCAGCCTATTTAAAGGCAGCCCGAGCTCATTTCACAGGGCTTTTTCTCCCAACCTGTGCAAGATTTCCCCGAGCTCCCATAAGCAAAGTTTTTCACCTCTAAGTGCTTGATCTTCCTGCCAAGTTCTAGGATTTTAGGAGGCACGAATCCCGAGGTTCCCCATTTTACGGTGCGGCGAGACGTTGCTTTCTAGTGTTCTTCTTCGGCGCAGCGATAGTGTTTTTGCTCCCCTGGGCTACCCCAAGATCATTTTGCTGTGATTCTTGCACCGGCAGACTCCTAAGAGGTAGGACTTCATCTTTCGTTTTGGTCGCACTTTCCCGTTTCGAGGTTTTGGCACGGATCCCGAGGCAAACAGTGACCCCATTTTCTGTGTGGACTTCCTTGACAGCAGCGGGGTATTTTGGCCATATCTTTGCGCACGAGCGTCAGACGGAAACGAGCTTATACAACTTTTTCATCTACGGATCGCAATGAACGCGCTCGTATTTTTATTGGATTTTTGTGAGATTTATTTCGAGGTGAAAATTACTGTTTTCTCAGTGAACAGTGTACAGTTTTAGCACAGATTTTTATATAAGTGTACCCCCTTGCCGAATTTTTATCTTGACTTACCGAACTCAGATTTGGGCGTGCAAGGTACCGTTTCGAAGCTATCGACGCGAGGATCGCTGTGATATTTTTCTTGGAATTTTCTGGGCACTTTCTGCAGGTGATAATTTAACAGTTTAGAATTCGAGGTTGTATGTGGTTATAAGTGCTAATTGGGAGCCTAGTGTAATTAGTGGACTTTATATTGTACCAGGAGTATTGCGGGTGTGCTAAAATTGTGGGAGCAAGGATTTGAAGTTTTGGTATTTTCTAGCTGTACGGACTTGGACAGTTGCACTTCAGGTGGGTGGTTGTTGTACTCCTCTCCTTTGTTATGCCCACTAGGAATATCAGAGTACCCCTGATTTGATGATGCTAAATGTGTTAATTGGTAGACTCGCATGCTTTAGGGAGCAAATTATTGGTTATCTGATCCATGAAAAATTATTGTTAGATTGATCACTTGTTTTAATCGCTTAATTTCTGGACTGTATGCTTAGAGACAAAGTAATAATAATTGAGGACTGCAAAACTGATGATTATTCATATGGGACTGTCACCCTAGCTTATGTCACTCTAAACTGCTATTCTGGGAAACTGGACAAAATTATTGGAATAATGCATGATTAAATTGGTCACATAATTATGTCATCTTTTACTGCTATACTATTTTTGGGACTTGACTTAGGAGAAACCATGCATTTACTCTTTTCTTCTCCTATTATTGACACTTGCGGCTTAGTCGCTCAGGTTCGAGCGTGTGTTGGACAGTGTAGTCAGGTATTGGGGATTTGGGACAGGTTGGGTGTATGACAGGGTGTTGCGGCGACCACGGATCTTGGGTGGTTGACCGGCTTATACTATTGCATCAGATTGGGTGTTTTGGGGATCGGGCTTTCTTTAGTGGAGGGTTTTTCCCACTTCATTGAGTCTCGATCCAGTCCTGCTATATCAGGTTACTTGTGGTTACTTACTTTCCTCGTGTGGGTCGCTCCCCACGAGTGCGACTCCGGAGTGCGCGGCAGACAGACTTTGAGTCCTGGGGACTCCTTTTGCTTCGGTGTTATGCGTAGGCTGGCATACCCGTCGCGGCAGAGCAGGCAGTGCCAGTGTCCACTGGCGGTCAGATTGGGTCCTTTGGACAGGCTTCTTTATACTGATGCATTCCTTTTTCCCATCCGTGTTGAGTTATCATATAGAGGCATATTAGGGATAGCATTTTATCAGTTGCTCATTTATCTGCACCCCCTTTCTTTTCCTTTCCCTCTTTGCCTCTGATCACCTGGTGGGCATATCTGAGCTGAGGCTTTACCCACTAGGGGAGGCTACTGTTTATAGTAGTACTTACCTCCATTGTTTTTCTTGTTTCTTTCTTTCCCCTTGTTTTGCAGAGTCCTCAGTGGGAGTTGCTGGGCCGTCAGCAACTGATCGGGGCAAGCGCATCGCGGACTAGATAGAGAGCCTCCCGAGGGTGGTAGCTGGAGATTTTTGGGTACCTGGACTTCTCAGACAGACTTTATTTATTTCTTTTGGGACTGGCTTCTGCCAGCTGTTTGTATTATAGTGGTGAGCTGGGAGAGACATCTGTATTTTATTTTACTGTTGTACCTTTTACTTCCAGCTTCTGTCTGAGATACAGTAGTTTTAGTTTAGCTCTGATTATTATTATGCTTTTTTATTATTATTTTCTTATCTGAGCAGGTTACCGACGCTTCGTGTATGTGGGAAATACCGCATGCACGGCGGATCTGTAGACGGGCCCGGGTTCCGGTTTACACCCGGGGCGTGATAAGTCCGCTATCCTCTTACCTCGATCTGCCGCTGATGGCCCAGCAGCTCCCACAGACGACTCTGCAAAAATAAAGGGGAAGGGAAAAGACAGAAAATAATAATGGGGGGTGAGAACTACCAGATAAACCAGCAGCCTCCCCTAGTGGGTAAAAACCTCAACTCTGACGCACCCACTAGGACTACTAGAGGCAATGGGAAAAGATGAAGTGGTAAGGTAAATAAGGTACTGAAATAGGAAAACTACCACTACTATGCCTCTAAATGCAATACTAAAAGAAATGACTGTATAAATGCATCAGGAAATAGTATCTGATCAAATAACCCAATCTTGTGCCACTAGTAAAACTGGTATTGCCTGCTCTGCTGTCGAACTCAAGAACTCAGTAGGGGACCAGCACACAAGGCTCGAAATCCCAAGGGACCAGCACACAAGGCTCGGAATCCCAATCAGATGGACCGGTACTCGTCACGGTCTAAAGCCTACTCCGGAAAGGCACTCGAGGGGAGCGATCCACACGAGTAAAATATCTCTGTATCAAGCATCTCTGTAATCAATGTCTCACAATAGCAGGACTGGATCATGACTATGATCAAAGTGGGAAAAATCATCCACTAAAGAAACCCAATTCCCCAGCTGATGCAAAAATAAACCAGACTTAACCCCAATCTGATGCAAGGATAAACCTCTGGTCGACCGCCTACCGTCCGCGGTCACCGCAATACCCCACGAATCCACAATCTAATGCAATCTCGACTACACTATCCCAAACCCCTGCTCATACTTGAGCAACAAGCATCTGGATGCAAAGGACAACAAAGAAACATCTACAAATCCCAATATGATAGTGTAGCAATAAATAGGGCTAACCAGATGTCCAAGCAAGCATGCATTTGCACTTTTCAAAAACTGTAGAAAGGTGTTAAATATTTGTTTGAAAAGAAGATTGATTTACGGGAAAAATTATTTGCATGCGAAATTATAGCCTTTGTCCCAATCACAGTGTCCCAATATAAGTCATCATATAATCTGTGGGGTCATTAAATTTTAGGAGAGTTCGTCCCAGCGGTTCTCATCAATTAGTTCGTCCCAATAGTTCTCATCAATTGTCATATTAGTTTGTCCCAATGGTTCTCATCAATTGTCATATTAGTATGTCCCAATGGTTCTCATCAATTGTCCTGTTAGTTTGTCCTGTTAGTTTGTCCCAATTGTTCTCATCAATTGTCATATTAGTTCGTCCCAATGGATCTCATTAAATTTTAGGAGATTTCTAGTAATCCCAGTGAGTTTGTCAAAAATGAGGTAAGCAACAACCGCCCACCTCGAACAGTTCAAACAACACCCCAGGTAGTCTCCTGGCTGTCCACAGTCCTCAATTCCTGCAAATCAATGCTCCCGGTATAAATACAAATCCCAAAAAGCATAATATTTGCTGTTTTTCAAACAGCACGAGAAAAGAGGAGTTTTTCACCTCTATACATTGCTCAGGAAAATTCAGAAAAATTACGGTTACGTTTCTCGCGAAGAGTAGATCAAAATCGACTCTTTAAACGTCTCGATCTGATGCTCCTACACCAAGATAAAAATCGGAGAAGTCGACGCTGTCCAAGAATTTCCACAGCAAAAAGGGGGGTCAAAGAGGCCTTGGAAACCATGCCAAAAGCACGAAACAGAGTAAAATGATCAACACGAAAATCGAAGCCTTACCTCTTAGGAACACGTTGTCACAAAAATTGTCCAAAAATTCCTTCTGGTTAGCACACAGGGAATTTCCGACGGAACTGCGACGGGAAATGGGCCTAAAAAGAAAATCATCGCAGTGCGCCGCGTCGCAGATAACTCACTAACTGTAACTCCAGAAATTCTGGAATTTTGATGAGAGAGAGAGGAGAGAGAGAGGAACAACTTTCGTATAGGGCACTTTCTTTGTTTCTCTCTCTACGGCTCGAAACCTGAGGTGGGAATGAGAGGGGTGAGGGGGATGCTATTTATAATAGGCTAGGAATCTTACACAGGATCCCGGACAGAACAGCAAACACCGAAATGGGCCAACCATATTGCGCCACGTGTCCACAGAACAGGAAACAGTGGTGCAAGGGCCAATCAGAATCTGCCACGTGTCCCACGTGATGCATATGCAGCTCCGCGCTCCGGGTTTTCCGGATCCTGTCAGCCAATAGAGGAGCGCCACGTGTCACCTTCCCACGTGCTTCTAGAAGCCGGCCAGCCAATGAGGGAACGCCACGTGGCAACCCTCTTCTTCGGTGCTCCCGGTGCACGACCAGCCGTGGACCGCGCACCCGAGCCCCTGCCCGCGCCGCGTGCCGCCGCTTCTTGCCTTGCTCCGCCGCGCTCCGCCGCCGCGCCGCCGCCCGCCGGTCGCCGCCGGTCGCCGGAACAGTAATTCCGGCGGCCGGAGTTACTGTTCCGGCGTGAACAGTAACATAGTGCCGAAAAATGAAGTAAATATACCATTTTGACCGTTTTTGCGCGCTGAGTCCAAATCCGCCGTCCGTTTTGCCAAATTCTCATCCGAAATTTTGCCGAAAGCTCCCGGGAAATCCCATTTGCTCCAATTTTCGCACAGAGTCTATATTAAATGTCCAATTTCAAATCTACAAGCTCTGTTTCATCGAATAAGCTCCCCACAGTCACTGTTTAATGTTGCACAGTTCCTGCGGGAGTCCGGATCATCACATGCCAAGTTCAAAAAGTGCGAGTTTTGGCTCCGGGAGGTCGCCTTTCTGGGTCATGTTGTTTCAGCTGCTGGAGTGGCGGTGGATCCGGCCAAGGTGGATGCTATTCGAGATTGGCCGAGGCCGACAACTATCACCAAAGTGCGGAGCTTTCTTGGATTGGCGGGCTACTATCGGCGTTTTGTGGAAGGCTTTGCGAAGCTTTCCTCTCCCCTCACTCGTCTGACCAGAAAAGGGGTTAAGTTTGTTGGGAGCGAGACTTGCCAGAGCTGTTTTGAGGAGCTGAAGCAGAGGTTGATGACTGCTACAATCCTTGCCCTCCCAGTTATGGGGGAAGGAATTGTGATCTATAGTGATGCCTCTCGTAGTGGTCTGGGGTGTGTGTTGATGCAGCATGGTTGGGTGATTGCCTATGCTTCGCGGCAATTGAAGGACTATGAGAAAAATTACCCTACTCATGATCTGGAGCTGGCAGCGGTGGTGTTTGCTCTGAAGCTGTGGCGGCATTATTTGTATGGAGAGCATTGCGAGATATATACTGATCACAAAAGCTTGAAGTATCTGTTCACCCAAAAGGAGCTGAATTTGAGGCAACGCCGGTGGTTGGAGCTGTTGAAGGATTACGATCTGAGTATCCTTTATCATCCCGGCAAGGCCAATGTCGTGGCAGATGCTTTGAGTAGGAGGACGAGTCTGAGCTTATTGATCTCGCAGCAGGCGCCGTTGATCGAGCAGATGAAGCGGTTACAGCTGGAGGTATTATCTCCTGGGGTCTCTGCTAGACTCATGTCTATGGTCTTGCAACCCACTCTGTTGGAGAGGATCAGGGACACACAGAGTGAGGACCCCCACTTGACGAGGATCAGGGCGCAGCTTCAGGCGGATCAGACAGGAGATTTTTCTGTGGATAGCTCGGGAGTACTACGGTACAGGGACCGAGTGTGTGTGCCTATGGTTCAGGAGATTAGAGATCAGATTTTGAGGGAGGCCCATTATACACCTTATACCATCCATCCTGGAGGTACTAAGATGTATAAGGACCTCAAGGCACATTTCTGGTGGCCCGGAATGAAGCGGGATATTGGGAGATTCGTAGCTCATTGCTTAACTTGCCAGCAAGTGAAGGCAGAGTATCGCGTTCCTGCTGGTAAGTTGCAGAGTCTTCCAATTCCCGAGTGGAAATGGGACCACGTTACTCTGGATTTCGTCGCTGGATTGCCGAGGGCGCAGAGCGGGGCAGATGCTATTTGGGTTATCGTGGATAGGCTCACCAAGTCGGCACACTTTCTACCGGTTCAGATGACTTGGCCACTGGAGCGTCTAGCGCAGTTATATTTGGATGAGGTAGTGAGGCTTCATGGTGTGCCTGCTTCGATTATTTCAGACAGGGACTCGAGATTTGTGTCGCGCTTTTGGGGGAGTTTACAGTCGGCACTGGGGACTCAGCTCAGATTTAGCACCGCTTTCCACCCACAGACCGATGGACAGTCAGAGCGCACCATACAGACCCTTGAGGATATGTTGAGAGCGCGCGTTATGGATTTTGAAGGAGGGTGGTACCGACACTTATCTTTGGTTGAGTTCGCGTACAACAATAGCTATCAGGCGAGCATCCAGATGGCTCCGTTTGAGGCGTTGTATGGACGCAAGTGTCGGTCTCCCTTGCATTGGAGTGACGTGGGTGAGAGGAGGACTTTGGGACCGGATTTGCTTTTGGAGGCCAAGGAAAAAGTCAGAGTTATTCGCCGACATCTAGAGACTGCCCAGAGTCGTCAGAGGAGCTACGCCGACACTCGACAGCAAGACCTAGAGTTTCAGGTGGGTGATCATGTCTTCTTGAAGGTCTTGCCCTCGAAAGGGGTCCGGAGATTTGGAGTGCGGGGGAAGCTCAGCCCCCGCTCTATTGGACCCTTTGAGATTCTTGGCAGAGTTGGTCCTGTGGCATACAGAGTTGCCTTACCCCCACGCCTGGCCGGAGTTCATGATGTCTTCCACGTCTCAGCTCTGAGGAGATATGTTTTTGACCCGTCGCACGTGATTGACTTCACTTCGTTGGAGATCGGCGAGGACTTGGTCTACGAGGAGCGCCCGTTGCGGATTCTTGCTCGTGAGGTGTCACGCCCCGGGTGTAAACCAGAACCCGGGCCTGTCTACAGATCCGCCGTATACACGGAATTTTCCGTGTATACGAAGCGCTGGTAACCTGCTCAAATATAGATGATATAAATAAAGAGCATAAACAGAGCTAAACTGCAACTAATACATCTCAGATAAAGCAGGAAGGTAAGGTGCAGAAGTAAACTCTCAATAATACAAATATCTCTCCCATCTCACTAATCGAATACAACCAGCTGGCCGAAGCCAGACCCAAAAGAAATGAAAAGTAGAGTATCTGAGAGTATCGGGGTACATCTAGTAACTGCACTGGTGCCTGGGTAGACCGCTATCTATTCCGCGATCCTCTTACCTCGATCCGCTGTGGAGGGGCCCGCAACTGCCGCAGATGACTCTGCAAAACAAATGGGAAGAAAAGAAGAAAACAGTGGGGAGTGAGAACTACTATAGAACAGTAGCCTCCTCCTAGTGGGTAAATCTCAACTCAAATGTGCCCACTAGGACTACAAGAGGCGGAAAAAGGTGAACAAAGGTGGTAAGCTGTAAATAAGACTGCTGATGGTGTGTAGAGCTACCACTACATGCCTCTAATGAGCTAACTGAAAGTATAGCTATATGTATGCATCAGAATGTAAATGCCTGCCTGTCTAGACCCAAACGATACACCAGTAAGCACCGGTACTGCCTGCTCTGCCTGCCAAATCGGGTATGCCAGCCTACGCATAACACCGATAGGGGATGAGAGTCTCAAAGACTCGAAGCCTGTAAGACACACACTCCGGAGTGGCACTCGAGGGGAGCGACCCACACGAGTCAAGTGCCTCAGTAACAAGTATCAGAGTCAGCAGGACTGGATCACGACACTGATCTAAGTGGAAAACCCATCCACTAAAAGAAAGCCCAAATCCTCCATCCCAATCTGATGCAATAACCACTGTCCGGTCAACCGCCAAAAATCCGCGGTTGCCGCCATGCCCTGCCCACACAGCCTGCCTGTCCCGAAACCCACAACTGTCTGACTACACTATCCCAGCCCCTGCTCGAACCTGAGCGCACTAACCCCCAAATCTAGATAAAAGGAGAGAGTATAAAAGCATGGTTTCTCCTAAGTCAGTTCCAACATGATAGTGTAGCAGAAAAAGGTGGCTTAACTACGTGACCAATCAAGCATGCAAAGTCCTTTATTATTATTAAAACATGGTTCAAGTATTCTAGTTCTCACAAAGTAGAGGTACGCTGTTTAAATAAGCTTCCATTTTACTAAGTTGCCCCAAGTTAATTTATGTATATGTAAAAGCGGTCCCATCATGTATATGCATTCTGTCCATTTTCAACAAGGCTAATCCCGTGGTTTTAGGCGACATATTATTTACAAGAATGAACCATTAATTATCACTTAGTCCTCTTGAAGTGACAAAATCTAGATATAAGTCCAACTTTCGGATTAGCATGCCAGATTCATTTTACCGGTTCTCTTAGCAATGTAATAAAGAAGCAACTCAAGTAGGCCTAGTGGGGACATCACAAGTGGGAGGTTAACGACGGTACCCACCTCGAGCGCTAAATCCGGTTCTCGAAGGCTAAGTCCGCGCCCGATCCGAAAATCCTGCAACACTGCACCATAAGTCCCAAAGAATGCACACATAATTTACTATCCAAGTTTAATCTAAAATCTGTCTCCCAAAAATCAGTTTAACAGTTCAGCCATTTTCACCTACGATACCTACCCAAGAAATCCCCAAAAAAATACTACTGCGATCTACGCGACAACCCGGTCGAAACGAGTACCTGCACGTTTTCCCACGATTTTTCTATGCTGAGAACCAAAATCTACAAGAGAGCCATCCCGAAGTAAGTCGATCGTAAAAACTGAATCTGAAAGTACTGTAAACAGAGGCTTCTCACCTTCGGGAAAAATTCAGAAAAGTCCAAGAAAATTTGGGGAGATTCCTCGCGATGTGTAGATGCAAAACGCCTTCTGAATCGCCTCAATCCGATGTCTGGTTGCGGAGATATCACCAAAACAATACAGCGCTGTCCAAAACTCCACCCCAGAAAATGAGGTCACAAGATGATCCGAAAAACCCATGAAAACCTCGGAATGGGGAAAAACCAGTAGAAACAAGAAACATAGCCCTACCTGTTACGAAGATGATGGCGCAAGAATCGCTGAAAAATACTGCATGGGTAGCTCGGAAGAGCTAAAACACTGTCGCTGCGCCGAAGAAGAACCCAGGAATGCAACGTCGCGCCTCGCCGAAAAATCCAAATCTCGAAGTACGTGCCACCACAAATCCTCAAACTTCTCCAGGCGATGGAGAACTCGAAGGGGAGCAACTTTGCTGAAGACACCTTGGTGAGATGAGGCTCGGAAGTGGTGGAAAAAGCGAGAAGAATGGGGCTCGGGCTGAATATATAGGCCACTCCAAAAGAAACAATTGGGGAAATTACCCCTGGGTCCCAACTTTCGGGCGCCCGAAAGTTTCCGGGCGCGCACAGTGCGGCCCGGCCCGAACTTTCGGGCGCGCACAGTGCGGCCCGGCCCAGCGCGCCCCGTCGGACGGGATCCGGAATCCGTCCGACCCGCCTCCCCGCCTGCCACGTGTCGCCCAAACAGCCGACAGCCGACGCGCCCACTCCCGCTGCGCCACATGGCCACCCCCAGGAGCCGACACGCATCCCCGGTCAGCCTGCTCAGTCGCGCCTGCCCGCACAGTCTACGCCCGCTGCCCCTCCTGCCCGCACAGTTGACCGGCCAATAGGAGAGCGCCACGTGTCCTGCCTCTGACCGCTGCACCCGGTGCACGAACCTCCGTGAGCCCGAACCAATGGTAACCTACCACGTGTCCACCCCGGTGCACCGTGGACCAAAGCCCAACCATCCTGCTCTGTAGACCGGGAGCTGTGAGCCAGCCAACGGGGTGATGCCACGTGTCCCCGCCTTGGTGCACGACGGCCGGGTGGACCGCGCGCCTGCCCGCGCCCTGTGCCGCCGCCGCTCTGCCTGCCCGAGGCCGCGCCGCCGCCCGCCGACGCTGCCCGCCACCGCCGCCGCCGCCGGCGATCGCCGGAATTACTGTTCCGGCAGTGAACAGTACCCGAAGCTCAGAAAAATGTAGTAAATAGTCCGTTTTGACCGTTTTCGCGCGCTGAATCCGAATTTGATGTCCGTTTCGCCAAATTCCCACTCTAAAAATTGTCAAATGCCCCCGGAAAGGTATTTTTAATTCGGATTTCGTGTTGAGCCCAAATGTGATATCCAATTCGCACGAAAACACCTCTAAACATCCGACGGGGTCCCCCGATCACCCGCGTGATCCAATCTAAGCCCGGAGTTCATCACCCATGTCCAAATTGGCGCCTGAACACCGCCGACATGCCCTGTAGGCCTCCAGAAGCTGTCGGTCACCCTGTAAAAGCCCTGTAAAATTCCGGATCATCACATCCTCCCCCACTAAAAGAAAGTTTCGTCCTCGAAACTAAAGTCATACCTCAAGTCGGGGCCTCGAACAAGTGGGGGTGGGCATCCATCATCGCTGACTCCAGCTCCCAAGTAGCCTCGCGCTCGCCCTGGTTGCTCCACAGAACCTTCACATAAGGGATGGCCCGGCTGCGCAGCTCTCTAACCTCGCGGTCCAAAATCCACAGTGGCCGCTCGACATAGCTCAAGTCCTCCGCAACCTCCAGTGGGGCGAAATCAATGATGTGCGACGGGTCATGAACATATCTCCTCAGGGTGGATACATGAAACACGTCGTGAACACCAGCCAATCTGGGAGGAAGTGCAAGCCGGTAGGCAATTGGCCCAATGCGCTCCAACACCTCAAAAGGTCCAATATAACGAGGGCTCAGTTTTCCACGAATCCCAAATCTCCGAATCCCCTTCGAAGGCGAGACTTTCAAAAAGACATGATCGCCCACCTGAAACTCCAAGTCTAGCCGTCGGGTGTCAGCATAACTCCTCTGCCGGCTCTGAGCGGTCTCAAGATGTCGTCGAATCAGTCTGACCTTCTCCTCTGCCTCCAATAGTAGATCAGGACCCAAGGTCTTCTTCTCACCCACATCACTCCAATATAGGGGTGACCGACACTTGCGCCCATACAACGCTTCAAACGGAGCCATCTGGATGCTCGCTTGATAGCTGTTGTTGTACGCGAACTCAACCAATCCCAGGTGTCGGTGCCACCCTCCCCCAAAATCCAGAACGCATGCTCGCAACATATCCTCGAGGGTCTGAATGGTGCGCTCTGACTGTCCGTCCGTCTGTGGGTGAAAGGCTGTGCTGAAGCGAAGCTGTGTCCCCAGGGCCGTCTGTAAACTCCTCCAGAAGTGTGAGACAAACCTCGAGTCCCTATCCGATACAATGGAAATGGGTATCCCGTGCAATCTGACCACCTCAGCCAAGTACATCTGTGCCAGTCGATCCAATGGCCAAGTCATCTGAACTGGTAAAAAGTGGGCGGATTTGGTGAGCCTGTCCACGACCACCCAGATCGCATCCGCTCCAGTCTGAGCTCTCGGCAACCCAGTGACAAAATCCATAGTGATATGGTCCCACTTCCATTCAGGGATTGGGAGACTCTGCAACTTGCCAGCAGGTACACGATGCTCAGCCTTTACTTGCTGACAAGTTAGGCAGTGTGCCACAAATCTGCCAATATCTCTTTTCATGCCGCTCCACCAAAACTGTGCCTTGAGGTCCTTATACATCTTAGTCCCACCAGGATGGATGGTATAAGGTGTATAATGAGCCTCCCGCAAGATCTGCTCTCGAATCTCTGAGTCCATAGGCACGCAAGCTCGGTCCCTGTACCGTAGTACTCCCGCAGCATCGACTGAAAAATCCCCTGTCTCGCCAGCCTGAATCTGCTCTCGAATCCTCATCAAGTGGGGGTCCTCACTCTGCTTCTCCCGAATCCTGTCTAACAGAGTGGGCTGCACGACTAATGACAAAAGTCTAGCAGAAACCCCAGGGGACACCACCTCAAGCTCTAACCGCCTCATCTGCTCCAGTAATGGCGCCTGATCGGTGATCATCAAAGATAAGCTCTGCACTGCTCTCCTGCTCAGGGCATCAGCGACCACGTTTGCCTTGCCGGGATGGTAGAGTATGTCCACATCGTAGTCCTTTAACAGCTCCAACCATCTGCACTGCCTCAAATTGAGTTCCTTCTGGGTGAACAGATATTTCAGGCTCTTGTGGTCGGTGTAAATCTCGCAGTGCTCCCCATACAGATAGTGGCGCCACAACTTCAGTGCGAAGATCACAGCCGCTAGCTCCAAGTCATGGGTAGGGTAATTCTTCTCATAATCCTTGAGTTGCCGCGAAGCATATGCGATTACCTTACCCTCCTGCATCAGCACGCAACCGAGTCCACTGTGCGATGCGTCACTGTAGATCACGTATCCTTTCCCCATAACGGGGAGGGAAAGGATATGAGCTGACATCAACCTGCTCTTCAGTTCCTCGAAGCTTCTCTGGCAGTCCTCACTCCAGATGAACTTAATTCCTTTGCGCGTCAAACGAGTGAGTGGTGCGGAAAGTTTCGCAAAACCTTCTACAAACCGACGGTAATATCCTGCCAAGCCCATAAAACTGCGAACCTCTGCTACCATCGTCGGTCGGGGCCAATCCCGGACTGCCTCAATCTTCGCCGGGTCTATCGCCACTCCTGCGGCTAAGATCACATGGCCCAAAAAGGCAACCTCTCAAAGCCAAAACTCGCACTTAGACAGCTTGGCATACAACTTCTTCTCCCTTAGAAGTTGCAGCACAATCCTCAGGTGCTCCTCGTGCTCCACATCTCTCCGAGAATAAACCAGGAAGTCATCGATGAACACTACCACAAACCGGTCAAGATAAGGTCGAAAGATCCTGTTCATCAAATCCATAAATGCGGCAGGGGCATTAGTCAATCCAAAAGGCATGACAGTGAACTCATAATGCCCGTACCGAGTCCTGAATGCTGTCTTTGAAACGTCCTCGGCCTTCACCTTCAGTTGGTGGTAACCAGACTGTAAGTCGATCTTAGAGAAGACACAAGACCCTTGCAGCTGATCAAATAAGTCATCGATGCGCGGCAAAGGGTACTTGTTCTTGACGGTCACTTTATTCAGCTCTCGGTAGTCCACACAAAGTCGAAGTGAACCATCCTTCTTCTTCACGAACAGCACCGGCGCTCCCCAAGGTGACACACTGGGCCTCACGAAACCTTTGTTCAATAAATCCTGGAGTTGCGCCTTCAACTCTCGCAGCTCAGCCGGTGCCATTCGGTAAGGGGCCTTAGAGATTGGCGCAGTTCCTGGAACTACGTCAATCAAAAACTCGATCTCCCTATCCGGCGGCATACTAGTCAGCTCTGGTGGGAAAACATCCGGGAACTCTTGGACAATAGGGATATCTGCGAGTCCCGGCGCCGCCGCAGGCCCCTCAACCACACTGGCCAAAAAGGCCACGCATCCACTGCGCATCATCTGCCTCGCACGAGAAGTCGAAACTATCGAGGCGAAGAAAGTACTCTGGCATCCTCTGTACACAATCACCTCCTGGCCTGGCTCGCTAAAAGTCACCGTCCTCGCGGCACAGTCAATAGTCACATAATAGCGAGTCAGCCAGTCCATCCCAAGTACCATGTGATGACCCGGAGCTCCGCAGAGCTGTTGCAGTGCATTGGGGTGGCTACTGGAGGCCTACGCGGTGTGTTGGAGGTGTTTGGGGCATAATTGGACACAAGTGTTGGACTTCGAGCTTAAATGGATCACATGGGTGATTGGTTGACCCCCATCGGATGTTTAGAGGTGTTTTCGCGCAAATCGGATATCAAATTTGGACTCAGCGCGAAATTCGGATTGAAAATACCTTTCCGGGAGCCTCCGGCGAATTATCGGGTTGGAATTTGGCGAATCGGACGTCAAATTCGGATTCAGCGCGCGAAAACGCTTAAGATGGACTACCTACTTGATTTTTTTGAGCTAGGGTACTGTTCACGCCGGAACAGTACTTCCGGCGATCGCCGGCGGCCGGCGGCGGCGGCGGGCAGCGCCGGCGGGCGGCGGCGCGGCCTCGGGCAGGCGGCACAGGGCGGCGCGCGGCGCGGGCAGGGCGCGGGCAGGCGGCCGGTCCACGCGACCGGCGTGCACCAGGATGGGGGACACGTGGCAAGGTTCTATTGGATCGGTGTTGTGGTCTGGGAGCACGGAGCAGACCGGGGGTGTACGGTGGTGTAGTGACCCGACCCTTTGGGGTATTTTTGAACTCACATGTGATCGCTTAGGCCTTAAGCGAAATAAAATTTATTAATTTTCTTAAGTCGGCCGGGACGAGGTGTGTGTATTTTTCTGCGATAGAGCGCGGAAAACGATGACCGACGGTGCGATCGGATTCGAAATCCGATGTCGGGATCTCCCGGAACGGGATCCTTAGCGATGCGGAAATTAGTCGCGCATCGGAATCCGTGAAAATATCTTGCACCCGTTAGAGATAAGGTGGGTTATCTCGTAGGGGATAATTGAGCGATTAATTAATTAATCGACATCCGATAAAGGGGAATTCGGATTCTCTTACGAATCAATTAAAAAGGATTTAAATTGGTGGGATTTTATCTCGTGGTTTGGATAAGAGATAAAATCCGGATATTTAAATTGGGGGTTTGTTTCCCCCAAGATTATTTAATAAAGGTGATTAAATAATCGGTGACTAGAATTTAAAAGTTAAGATTTAAATATCCGGTAATTTGAATCCAACTGGGAATTGATTTCCCATGATTATTTAATAAAGATGGTTAAATAATCGGTGGTCAGGATTTAAGGGTGGTTAAATAACCGGTGGTCAGTATTTAAAGGTGAGGAAATATCCCGTCAGTCGGATATTTACGTGAGAGATAGAAACGGGGAAATTCGGGTTTCCCTGCGCACGTGAGATAAAGAAATCAAATAATCAAATATTAGGGATCGACGGTAAGGATTAATTAATTGGGAAATTAATTAATTAAAGTCAAAATATCCGGGTGGATTTTTGACGGTGCGTATTTATGAAATCAGATAAAAAGGGGGATAAATAAATAACAGATTTTATTTATTCCCCCGTTACCAACGAAACCCTAATTTAGAAATCCTTCGTGCGTGCCGAAAACCCAACCGGTGAGGAGAGAAAAAAGAGAAGAACGGAACCCTAGCCGAAGAAAGGAGAAGGGAAAGGAAAGGAACCCGATCGCTCCGGACATCGATCGGAGGGCAAAAGTGAGGCCGGACGACCTTCCCGACAATCTTCGGTAAGCAAATATTTTTTCTAGAATTTTTGGGAATTTTTCCGTTGACCTTTTAGTTGGTAATCTTTGGACTCCTCCGTCGTCCCCGTCACCGACGCCGTCCTCGTCGCCGCGAGGCGGACGGCGAAGGCGGAAAGGACCGGACGGCGAAGACGGAGGAGGACCGCGAACGGCGAAGGCAACGACGGGACCGCGCGAGCAAACCCGCGCGGGGCGCCGCGCGGGCAACCCACGCGGGCGCCGCGCGGGGCGGCCCCGCCGCGCAGGGCGCCGCGCGGGCGACCCGCGCGGGCGCCGCGCGGGGCGGCCCGCCGCGCGGGCGCCGCGCGGGCGACCCGCGCGGGCGCCGCGCGGGCCCGTGCCGCGCGGGCACCCCGCGGGGCGCCGCGCGGGCGCCGCGCGGTGCGCCGCGCGGGGCCCCGCCCGCGCAGGCGCCGCGCGGTGCGCCGCGCGGGGCCCCGCCCGCGCGGGCACCCGCGTGGGCCCGCGTCCGCGCGGGCACCGCGCGGGCCCGCACCCGCGCGGGCGCCGCGCGGGGCTCCGCCCGCGCGGGCGCCGCACGGGCACCGCCCGCGGAGCCCGCCGCGCGGGTTCGAGCCGCGCGGGGCTCCGACGGGCGGCGACGGCGGTGCGGGTAGTGGTCCGGTTTGGCTACCGGACGGTGCCGGGCTTTTTTCCGTCAAATCGTAAAGTGGGGGTTTTTCCGTTTCAAGGTGTTAGTGTGTGTTTTTGACCGTAATTGTCCGTGCGGACTTTTCTTAGGTCCGGGTGCGCAGCGGGGGAGCGCGAAGGATATAGGTGTTCCGATTGCTCTCCAACAAGGTGGGTACGGTTGCGATGTGTGCAACCGGTGCTGTAAGTGCATCTAACGTCATTAAAAGTACTCCTTAATTTATCTAACAAAGTAGATGGTCAGTTTAACCTTTCAATTAATGGTGTTGTCTAACAATTTAAGCGGCTGCGGTCGCGGTGCTCATTACACGCCAATCTTGGCAATCCGGTTTCGGATGCTGCACGTACACAGGCGGATTGGCCTCCGCATGGGTGTACTTTTCCGGAGAAGTGGTCTTTTTGACCCGTGTGCCCCGCAAAGGTATCGGTGCAAGCGGGGACCTCTTCGCGCCAGCTGAAGGTAACTCACCAGCACCGCGAAGGGGTAAAAGCATCAAAAAGGTGTTGTGCACGAGGGGAGACTTTGGTCTCTCCGACAGGTACTCTGGGGTTGGTGCCCAGTTAAAATTCGCACAGGTCTTTAACGAAAGGTTACGGTGTACTCGGTGTGTTCGGTTTGTTTTTCCTTCCTTGATATAATTAGACATCTACTTTGTTTGTCACTGACTTTACCCACTCCGTGACAGGTGTTACTAGGTGCGTTAGCCGGGATGGCGGTGGGACTGCGTCGTGAGGATCGTAGTCGGACACTTGGTTATCGTTATTATATCTCATTTCCTCTTTATGCTACTTTAGTTTTTGCTTGTGGATTACTCTAGCTGTGAACATGTATTAGCTCTGTGGATGAGGTGTAGTTTTATATTTTGATACTCTTAGTAGCGTTTTCATTCGCGGCGTGTTTTCATGATAAAATAAAGGATTTCGAAAATGTTTTCTCAAAATGAAGTGCCGTGTGGGCACGGGTTTTACAACTCTGGGTTTATCCTTTCCAAACACTGATGCCGTTTTATAAATTGACTTTGTTTGGTGATATATGTCTACTGTATGGTTGTTGGTTGGAAATTGATGTGTGATATTTGTGATTGAATGGTATGTTGTAAATGAGACGCCGTGCATATACAAAGGAGACTCTGTCCGTGGACAGAGTGAATTTGTGTATGTGGCGGTCTGGCACGCACCGGGGTTGAAGTTTATGTTACCTTATTAAAAGAAAAAAAAAAAAAATAGACACGTCTTTCCGCTTCAATTGACTCAAAAACCCCCGGGGGCGTGACAGATTAAATGGTATCAGAGAGAATGCAACCACAACCATAGTAGACGAGATTTACATCCACAGTGCTAGGTGCCACAAGCAAATGGGAAATGAGATAACCAAGGTGTAGGTGTAGTACGTGAGAGTACGGGAAAATGGGAACGTAATATAGGTGTAAATGTAAGACGAGGTGCTAGGGTGATAACGTTTGAGATAACCTGGTTTCTTTGTCTACAGCAGTCAACGGCCAAGGTTCGGCCGCCGAACACTAATTGTTTCATAACGGACAGGATGGATTCCGCAGCTGCCGCCAACCGTTTACTCCTGAACCAGCTGCGAGACATAGCGGGGCAAATGCTAACCCTCACGGAGCGCCTGGGCCTACTGATTCGAGACTTTGAGGGTGTTGACCATACCCAGCGGGGCGCCAGGAACGACGTCCATCGGGGAATGCCACCAGCTGGATTCCCCACCTTCGACGAGGCGGTGATGTTAGCCCTGCGAGCGGAGCAGGCACTGGCCGAGGCACGCGCACGACAGAGATTTACCTACTCGGGTCCGACGGAGGACCCCTTGCGACGGGGCCCGATGCCCAAGCGCCCGAGGACAGAGGGTGACTTCGCGAGGACGACGGGAGCGGGACCCAGACCGCTCGGGAGGCCCTGCCCCATATGTGTTGGAGCGCACCAGGTGACTGATTGCCCGTGGAAGCACGATCATTGCTATCGGTGTGGCAGACCGGGCCATAACCGATACGACTGCCCTTGGAAACCGGGGGTCACCAGGCCCCCGGCGCCGCGAGCGAGGAGGACGGAGAGGACTGCTACACCCGCTCCCCAAGGGGACCCCGCCCAAGAACATCGAGGAGGGGGACCACCGGAGGGGGCGCGGAAGAAAGAACCGGCTCCAGCAAGGGACACGAAACCACCGCAGGGGCCGTGCGTGATCTGCCAGGGTGCTCACCCGGTAGCGGAGTGTACTTGGAGGTACCATTACTGCAACCACTGCGGGTTGCCGGATCACACTCGTGACGCCTGCCCACAGAGGCCCGCCGCCTGCCCACAGAGGCCCGCCGCCGCCGCCCCTACGCCACCACCGCAGAAGGAACCAGACAGTGCTGCGGCTCCCATTCAGCCAAGGGACCCGCCCGACAACCGGGAACCCTCAGACTCCTCGGACTCCTCAGATTCCTCAGATGTTAGGCCCCTCCCCCAGCACGCCGTACGACGCTGGCCCAGGGGCTGCGGGCGGACTCCCCGGGACACTGCGGCGGGGGACGCGACGTCCCAGACCTAGAGACAGCAGGTGATTACCGTTCAGTTTTTATTCTTTTCCTTTTAAAAGCCGACTACACCCTAGCCAGATACACTCGTTAGACTCTCTCCCTCTTCCCCTCACTAGGATCCGTAGGTGTTAGGCGAAACCTTCCCCGGCCAATGCGCGTGGGCGGGTTTCGAAGTCTAGAAAATCCGGTGTGTCCGGGGCCCATAGAGGGCCATGCAGGGAATAAATAGGCTTCGCCCTATGCCTTGCAACCGGAAACCCGATGGGCTGTCATGTAGCACGGGGCCGCTCCCCAGACCAGGCTCGGCGGTCCCGTGGTAAGGGAATTCCCTGATATATTCCCGGCGGAGTTTCCCGGAATGCCGCCGGAACGAGAGGTTGACTTTCCAATTGAACCGCTCCCCGGCACCAAGCCCATCACCAAGGCACCGTACAGGATGGCCTTCGCGGAGCTGAAGGAACTCAAGGCACAGTTGGAGGACCTTCTGGACAAAGGTTTCATCAGACCAAGCGCGTCACCTTGGGGCGCGCCCGTCCTGTTTGTGAGGAAGAAGGACGGAAGTCTCCGGTTGTGCATCGACTACCGGGAGATAAACAAGGCCACGATCAAGAATAAGTACCCCCTGCCAAGGATCGACGACCTCTTTGACCAGTTGCGGGGGGCGACGGTGTTCTCAAAAATTGATCTGCAGTCGGGCTATCATCAGGTCCGGGTCAAGGGGGAGGACATCCCCAAAACAGCCTTCCGTACTCGTTATGGCCATTACGAGTTTACGGTAATGCCGTTCGGGCTCACAAATGCCCCGGCGGTGTTTATGGACATGATGAACAGGGTATTCAAGCCCTTCCTGGATTTGTTCGTGGTGGTCTTCATCGACGATATCCTCATCTACTCGCGTACGGATGAGGAACACGAAGAACACCTGCGCACAGTCCTCCAGACCCTACGGGAACAGAAACTCTACGCCAAACTCAAAAAGTGTGAGTTTTGGCTCCGAGAGGTCGGGTTCTTGGGGCACGTAATCTCAGCGGCTGGAGTCGCGGTGGATCCGAAGAAGATAGATTCGGTGACGGACTGGCCCCGACCGACCACGGTGACGGAAATTCGAAGCTTCCTAGGATTAGCCGGGTATTACCGGCGCTTCGTGGAGGGCTTCTCCAAGATAGCCACCCCCTTAACCCGCTTGACAAGAAAGGGGGAAAAGTTCATCTGGACGGATAAGTGCCAGAGAAGCTTCGAGGAGCTTAAGGATAGGTTGACGCGAGCCCCGATTCTCGCCCTGCCAGGGCCAGGGGAGGATTACGAAGTATATTGCGACGCGTCGCGAAATGGATTGGGTGGAGTACTCATGCAACGGGGAAAGGTCATAGCCTATGCATCAAGGCAGCTCAAGGAGTACGAGCGGAATTACCCCGTGCACGATTTGGAACTCGCAGCAGTGGTGTTCGTCCTCAAGCTTTGGAGACACTACCTGTATGGGGCACACTGCAATGTGTACTCAGATCATAAGAGCCTCAAGTACCTTTTCACCCAAAGGGAGTTAAATCTGCGACAAAGGTGGTGGCTTGAGCTATTAAAGGACTACGATCTGACGATCCACTATCACCCGGGAAAGGCCAACGTGGTGGCCGACGCCCTGAGTCGCAAAGGACAGGCCGTGGAGGCGGATGTAAGCGCCATTACACAGCAGGATAGTCTGATTGCGGAATTTTCGCGATTGAGACTAGAGGTAGTACCGGCAGGGACAGTCGCACAACTTCTGACACTGGTGGTCAGACCTACTCTGCTGGACAGGATTCTCGAAGGCCAATCGACTGATAATCAACTCCAGCTGGTGCGGAGTAGAATAACCGCCGACAAGGAGGGCGATTTCACGTAAGCTCCGACGGTACAATACGATTTCGCGGACGAATCTGCGTGCCGGATCTACCGGAACTCAGGGAGAAATCCTACGGGAGGCGCATACTGCCCCATATGCAGCGCATCCCGGGGGAACGAAGATGTACAAGGACGTCAAACAAACCTTCTGGTGGCCCAAAATGAAGGGAGACGTGACACGATTTGTGGCTCACTGCTTAGTGTGCCAACGGGTGAAGGCCGAACATCAACGGCCGGCGGGAAAATTGCAACCTTTACCGGTGCCCGAGTGGAAGTGGGACATGATTACCATGGATTTTGTGACCGGTTTCCCGAGGTCGCCACAGGGACACGATGCGATATGGGTGATCGTGGACCGTTTGACGAAATCGGCCCACTTTTTGCCCATACACACGACGTGGACCCGGGAACGACTGGCACAAACATACCTCGATGAGATAGTAAGGTTGCACGGTGTACCGACATCCATCACGTCGGACAGAGACACACGTTTTGTGTCGAACTTTTGGCGAAGCCTGCAACAAGCGATGGGGACCAAGTTGCACTTCAGCACAGCTTTTCATCCGCAAACCGATGGGCAATCGGAGCGGGTGATACAGATCGTGGAGGACATGCTTCGAGCATGCGTTCTGGACTTGGGCGAAGGGTGGGCACGGTGTTTGCCCCTGGTGGAATTTGCCTACAATAACAGTTACCAGGCCAGTATTCAGATGGCGCCGTACGAGGCCCTGTACGGGCGCCGCTGTCGGTCTCCAATATGCTGGGACGACTTAGGTGAGCGTAAGTTTCTGGGCCCAGATTTGGTGGAGGAGACCGAAGCAAAGGTGTGTTTGATTAAACAAAGGCTACTGACCGCCCAAAGCAAACAGAAGAGTTACGCGGACAACAGGCGCCGAGACTTAGAGTTCATGGTGGGCGAGCACGTGCTGCTCCGGGTTTCACCCTCCAAGGGAAACCGACGTTTCGGCATAAAAGGGAAGTTGAGCCCAAGGTACGTGGGACCGTTCGAGATCCTGGAGCGCGTGGGACCGGTGGCGTACCGGTTGGCCCTGCCCCCGAACCTCGAACGAGTCCACAACGTGTTCCACGTTTCGATGCTCCGGAAGTACCTGGCAGACCCCTCTCATGCCTTGGATGCCTCCACCATCGAGTTGCGGGAGGATTTGAGCGTCGAGGAGACGCCGGTGCGGATTTTGGCAAGAGAGGACAAGAAGTTGCGCAACCGAACGATCCCCTATGTGAAGGTCCAGTGGAGCAACCACGAAGAGCGCGAGGCGACGTGGGAACTGGAATCAAAGATGAGGGAATGTTTTCCCGAGTTGTTTTAGTGAGGTTTGAGTTAAGTTTCGGGACGAAACTTTTTATAAAGTGTGAGTGGTGTAGTGACCCGACCCTTTGGGGTATTTTTGAACTCACATGTAATCGCTTAGGCCTTAAGCGAAATAAAATTTATTTAATTTTCTTAAGTCGGCCGGGACGAGGTGTGTGTATTTTTCTGCGATAGAGCGCGAAAAACGATGACCGACGGTGCGATCGGATTCGAAATCCGATGTCGGGATCTCCCGGAACGGGATCCTTAGCGATGCGGTAATTAGTCGCGCATCGGAATCCGTGCAAAATATCTTGCACCCGTTAGAGATAAGGTGGGTTATCTCGTAGGGGATAATTGAGAATTAATTAATTAATCGACATCCGATAAAGGGGAATTCGGATTCTCTTACGAATCAATTAAAAAGGATTTAAATTGGTGGGATTTTATCTCGTGGATTGGATAAGAGATAAAATCCGGATATTTAAATTGGGGATTTGTTTCCCCCAAGATTATTTAATAAAGGTGATTAAATAATCGGTGACTAGAATTTAAAAGTTAAGATTTAAATATCCGGTAATTTGAATCCAACTGGGAATTGATTTCCCATGATTATTTAATAAAGATGGTTAAATAATCGGTGGTCAGGATTTAAGGGTGGTTAAATAACCGGTGGTCAGTATTTAAAGGTGAGGAAATATCCCGTCAGTCGGATATTTACGTGAGAGATAGAAACGGGGAAATTCGGGTTTCCCTACGCACGTGAGATAAAGAAATCAAATAATCAAATATTAGGGATCGACGGTAAGGATTAATTAATTGGGAAATTAATTAATTAAAGTCAAAATATCCGGGTGGATTTTTGACGGTGCGTATTTATGAAATCAGATAAAAAGGGGGATAAATAAATAACAGATTTTATTTATTCCCCCGTTACCAACGAAACCCTAATTTAGAAATCCTTCGTGCGTGCCGAAAACCCCAACCGGTGAGGAGAGAAAAAAGAGAAGAACGGAACCCTAGCCGAAGAAAGGAGAAGGGAAAGGAAAGGAACCCGATCGCTCCGGACATCGATCGGAGGGCAAAAGTGAGGCCGGACGACCTTCCCGACAATCTTCGGTAAGCAAATATTTTTTCTAGAATTTTTGGGAATTTTTCCGTTGACCTTTTAGTTGGTAATCTTTGGACTCCTCCGTCGTCCCCGTCACCGACGCCGTCCTCGTCGCCGCGAGGCGGACGGCGAAGGCGGAAAGGACCGGACGGCGAAGACGGAGGAGGACCGCGAACGGCGAAGGCAACGACGGGACCGCGCGAGCAAACCCGCGCGGGGCGCCGCGCGGGCAACCCGCGCGGGCGCCGCAAGGGGCGCCGGCCCGCCGCGCGGGGCGCCGCGCGGGCGACCCGCGCGGGCGCCGCGCGGGCCCGTGCCCGCGCGGGCACCCCGCGGGGCGCCGCGCGGGCACCGCGCGGTGTGCCGCGCGGGGCCCCGCCCGCGCGGGCGCCGCGCGGTGCGCCGCGCGGGGCCCCGCCCGCGCGGGCACCCGCGCGGGCGCCGCGCGGGCACCCGCGGGGCCCGCGTCCGCGCGGGCACCGCGCGGGCCTGCACCCGCGCGGGCGCCGCGCGGGGCACCGCCCGCGGAGCCCGCCGCGCGGGTTCGAGCCGCGCGGGGCTCCGACGGGCGGCGACGGCGGTGCGGGTAGTGGTCCGGTTTGGCTACCGGACGGTGCCGGGCTTTTTTCCGTCAAATCGTAAAGTGGGGGTTTTTCCGTTTCAAGGTGTTAGTGTGTGTTTTTGACCGTAGTTGTCCGTGCGGACTTTTCTTAGGTCCGGGTGCGCAGCGGGAGAGCGCGAAGGATATAGGTGTTCCGATTGCTCTCCAACAAGGTGGGTACGGTTGCGATGTGTGCAACCGGTGCTGTAAGTGCATCTATCGTCATTAAAAGTACTCCTTAATTTACCTAACAAAGTAGATGGTCAGTTTAACCTTTCAATTAATGGTGTTATCTAACAATTTAAGCGGCTGCGGTCGCGGTGCTCATTACACGCCAATCTTGGCAATCCGGTTTCGGATGCTGCACGTACACAGGCGGATTGGCCTCCGCATGGGTGTACTTTTCCGGAGAAGTGGTCTTTTTGACCCGTGTGCCCCGCAAAGGTATCGGTGCAAGCGGGGACCTCTTCGCGCCAGCTGAAGGTAACTCACCAGCACCGCGAAGGGGTAAAAGCATCAAAAAGGTGTTGTGCACGAGGGGAGACTTTGGTCTCTCCGACAGGTACTCTGGGGTTGGTGCCCAGTTAAAATTCGCACAGGTCTTTAACGAAAGGTTACGGTGTACTCGGTGTGTTCGGTTTGTTTTTCCTTCCTTGATATAATTAGACATCTACTTTGTTTGTCACTGACTTTACCCACTCCGTGACAGGTGTTACTAGGTGCGTTAGCCGGGATGGCGGTGGGACTGCGTCGTGAGGATCGTAGTCGGACACTTGGTTATCGTTATTATATCTCATTTCCTCTTTATGCTACTTTAGTTTTTGCTTGTGGATTACTCTAGCTGTGAACATGTATTAGCTCTGTGGATGAGGTGTAGTTTTATATTTTGATACTCTTAGTAGCGTTTTCATTCGCGGCATGTTTTCATGATAAAATAAAGATTTCGAAAATGTTTTCTCAAAATGAAGTGCCGTGTGGGCACGGGTTTTACAACTCTGGGTTTATCCTTTCCAAACACTGATGCCGTTTTATAAATTGACTTTGTTTGGTGATATATGTCCACTGTATGGTTGTTGGTTGGAAATTGATGTGTGATATTTGTGATTGAATGGTATGTTGTAAATGAGACGCCGTGCATATACAAAGGAGACTCTGTCCGTGGACAGAGTGAATTTGTGTATGTGGCGGTCTGGCACGCACCGGGGTTGAAGTTTATGTTACCTTATTAAAAGAAAAAAAAAAAAAAATAGACACGTCTTTCCGCTTCAATTGACTCAAAAACCCCCGGGGGCGTGACAGGTGGACCGAGTAGGACACGTGGCGTCTTCCCATTGGACGGTCCACTGAACGCGGTCTACGGAGCGACTCCGGTGTATGGTGCACCGGGCTTGGACACGTGGCAGGATACCATTGGTGCGGTCCACAGGATTTCGTGCACCGGGTGCACCAAACAGTAACAGTGACACGTGGCACTCTCCTACTGGACGGTCAACTGTGCGGGCAGGGGGCAGCAGACGCGACTGGGAGCGTGGGCAGGGATGGTCGGGCCACGTGTCACAATGCCATTGGATCATATTGGTGTTTTGTGTTCGGTGGACACGTGGCAGCATTTTATTGGCGGATTTTGGTGTTTCCTGTTCTGTGGGACACAGAGGGAATTAGTGGAAAAGATTTTCTGGTTTTCTCCATTGCTTTCCATCCGAGGCTCATTCAAAGGCATTTTTCACCACCTTAGAGGCTTCATCTTCTCGAGGAGTGAGAAGATGAAATCTTCATCAAGAAGAGAGGAAGCATCCTGTGAAGTTTGAGGATTTTAGGAGGATCGGATCCCGAGGTTTGGGATTTTTCCGGCGCGGCGCGACGATCATTCTCCGGCAACCCGATTCGTCGCATTTCAGTGTTCAGGCTCCCCCGACTCACCCTGACCTCCTATTTTTACGATTTTTGCGTCGTTGGATTCGTGACAGGTAGGGCTACGTTTCTTGTTGCTACTGGTTTTTCCCCATTCCGAGGTTTTCATGGGTTTTTCGGATCATCTTGTGACCCCATTTTGCTGTGATGGAGTTTTGGACAGCGGTTCGGTATTTCGGTGATATCTCCGCAACCGGGCATCGGATTGGGGTGATTCAAAAGGCAATTTGCATCTACACATCGCAAGGAGTCTCTCTGAATTTTCTTGGATTTCCTGGAATTTTCCCCGAAGGTGAGAAACCCCTTTTTACAGAACTTTGTAGCACAGTTTTGGGTGGAAGTATTGTTCGGGGTAGTTCCCTTGTCGATTTTGGTTCTCAGTGTAGGAAAATCGTGTGGGAACGTGCAGGTACTCGTTTCGACCAGTTCGTCGCGAGGATCGTGACGGTATTTTTCATGGAATTTCTCGAGCAGATCTCGCAGGTGAAAAAGGCAAAACTGTGGACTGATTGTATTATGGACAGATTTCGGTGTGAGCATTATATGTTAATTGTGCTTGTTCTTTTGGGGTATTTTGTGCAGTACCGTGGTGATCGTTGAGACCGGGCGCGGACTTCGCTGTTGGGATCAGGATTTAGCGCTCGAGGTGGGTGGTTGTTTCTTGCCTCTATTTTGACATGCTCACTAGGAATATTAGAGTGATCCCCTTTATTGGACATCTTGATTAATCATGATCGGGGTTGGGTTTATGCATGCCGGTGTGGGAATAGGGTTGCTTTGATAGCGGTTAACCTTGCATGTGGAATGGAATATTTATGTTGGACTATTTGATTATCCTGTTGATGGTACTACTTGAGGATAGACGACATGCGTAGGTGGATACTGTTAATGATTAATGCCTTGAATTATATTTCCTTGAGAACACTTGCATGCTTGTATGGACATCTAGATAGGCCATCTTTTATTGCTACACTATCATATTGGGTTTTGACTTAGGAGAAACCATGATTGCTTTCTTTCTCCTTCTTATTTAGACTTTCGAGTCATGTTGCTCGGGTTCGAGCGGGGGTTTGGGATAGTGTAGCCGGGACCTTGGGGCTGGAGACAGGGTGTACTTGATGTCGGACTTGGGGGTTATTGCGGCAACCGCGGACAGTAGGCGGTTGACCGGATATTGATTATTCTACTCGATTGTGGATCTTGGATTTTGGGACAGGCAGGCTCGATGGCAGGGTATTGCGGCATCGAGCCTGCCTGTCCTCGAGACTCTCATCCCCTATCGGTGTTATGTGTAGGCTGGCATACCCGATTTGGCAGGCAGAGCAGGCAGTACCAGTGCTTACGGGTGTAACGATTGGGTCTGGGCAGGCAGGCATTTATATTCTGATGCATACAGTTAGCTATCTCTTTAGCTTGGCATATTAGAGGCATAGTAGTGGTAGTTTCCTGTTTTCAGTAGTCATCATTGCTTACCGCACTTCTTTCCTTTTTGCCTCTGGTAGACCTAGTGGGTGTGTCAGGGTTTGAGGTTTTACCCACTAGGGGAGGCTACTGGTTTACTGGTAGTCTCACCCCCATTCTTCTTTCCTCTTTTTCTTCTCCCTTGTTTTGCAGTGTCTTCTGCGGGTGCTGCTGGGTTTTCTGCGGCGGGTCGAGGAGAGAGGACGGCCGAGTAGATAGACTTCGTGGCAGGATGAGCGTGTTAGCTGGACTGTTGGGGTACCCGCATTTCCTCAGACGATTGTACTTTTACTTTGGGACTGGCTTTTGCCAGCAGGTTGTATTTATTTTGGTGAGCTGGGAGAGACAGATGTATCATTTATACAGATGTATTGTATTTTATTTCCAGCTTTAGTATGAGATGTATTAGTTTTAGTTCAGCTCTGTTTTTATTGCTCATTTATTATTATCTCTTATATCTGAGCAGGTTTGGCGCTTCGTGTACACGGAAAATACCGTGTGCACGGCGGATCTGTAGACCGGCCTGGGTTCTGGTTTACACTCGGGGCGTGACAGATTAAGTTGGTATCAGAGCTTAGGGATAGGTCAGTTGGGACTTAGGAAACCCTAGGCTTTTGGCGGACCCTAGGATGTTAGGGCGTGAGAGACGTGACTTTTGGCGAAAGTCGGTGATTTGGTTTTAACTCTTCCAGTGAGTGAAGAGGGATCGGCATACCCTGTTTTGTGGGACAGTTATGTTGGCTGCAGACAACATAACGTTACAAAAATAGGGGAATGCCTTTGACTTTCGCTAGATTGGGTCGAGTGTTTGGGGTGTGCTGATTTGCGGTTTTGTCGTGGTGAGCGGTGTCTTCCCGACGTTGGGACTCTGACCCGAGTGCACCTTGGTGCGGCAGTTGGGCCTGAGCTGGTTGTTTCGGGCCGGATACCCAGATTGGAGGAGTCTGAGAGCACCGGACCCGAAGGGTAGGGGTGTTGGAGGCAGATCAGCACAGTGGCACGGTTGTCGGAGCAGTGACACAGTTGTCGGAGCAGTGACACTGTTGTCGGAGCAGCACGGTGACACAGTTGTCGGATCAGCACAGTGGCGCGGTTGTCGGAGCAGTGACACAGTTGTCGGAGCAGCGCGGTGACACAGTTGTCGGATCAGCACAGTGGTGCAGTTGTCGGAGCAGTGACACAGTTGTCGGAGCAGCGCGGTGACACAGTTGTCGGATCAGCACAGTGGCGCAGTTGTCGGAGCAGTGACACGGTTGTCGGAGCAGCGCGGTGACACAGTTGTCGGATCAGCACAGTGGCGCAGTTGCCGGAGCAGTGACACAGTTGTCGGATCAGTGTAGTGGCACAATTGTCGGACTAGTGAGTAGCCCCTCCGTGCCGACGTTTAGTGCTGGGGCACCGAGGAAGGGTGGACAGTTGACAACAGGGAAAACTGTGGGATTGCATTGAAAGAGTGAGCCAGTTTTGGCGGATGAGTTGCCCCGATTTGTGGGATTGAGTATGGAGCCTTTGGAGGCAGGGTCTTGTTCGGTGGGGGATTGAGAGCTCTAGGGACGCCTCATTGGAGTAGGCGCCGGGTATGGAGCGTGGCATTGTAGTTCCTTTGGATTGGGATCTGCCGCCTGAGGCGAGTTCTGATTGAGGCGCTTGGCGCCGGGTGATGGAGGACAGGTCAGTCGGATGAGGTATTCCCGATCTCTTTTCCAGGATAGTGGATTTTGAGACCGTCAGAGCACATAGATTCCAGCGGCCAGTGTGGCGGTAGGTTTGAATTGTTCCAGGCTCTTGGGTTCGTATCTTTCGATACGAGAGGTTTTCCCTTCTTGGTGGGTAGTGTTTGGCTTCATTGTTTTGGGTTAGGGGTAGGACGGTTACCTGGTGTTCGGGAGGTCGTATTCCCGATCTTTTGCGCCTAGGGGGGGGTATCGTAGGTCCTGCCCGGTGCGGTTGAGTCCTTGGTTGTACCTGTAGACCTGATGGTCTTGACCTGGTTGTGAGGCTTGGTTTGGTACTTAGGACGGTTAGGCTGGCTCGGTTGTTTTTCTTTTCGCGGCAGCTGATTATGCTGCGAGGATGGTTTTCGTGGGAGCCAGGCCTGGAGGTGTTGGTGTACCTGGGTTGCTTGAGAGTATCTTCGCCTCTTTGGTTTTGACTTTGTGAGCGAGGCGGATGTCTCGTAGTGGGTGAGTAGCCTTTTGGCTGGTGTGTTTGAGGGATCTGCGGCGGCACCAGGACTTGGAGATACCCTTTTGGTTGTGAGTTCCTAGCTGTTCTCCTATCGGAGTTGTTTGGCATGACACCAGTTTGGGAGTTGAGGACCCAACTCCAGGATTTGATGTTTTGGAATTATGTCAGGCCAAGTGTGGCACCTCTGGGGGCGCCGGTGCTATTCGAGTTGTGGAAGGTTGGTTCACTTCGGCTTTGTGAGGACCCGTAAGAATTTGATAAAGTGATCATCGGGAGCTGGCACCCTTCTGTCAAGCTTGGAGGATTTGTTTTACCAGCTGCAAGGGTATTGGATCTTCGCGAAGATTGATTTGCAATCTGGTTCTCTTGACTGCTTATGGCTGTGTGCTGATGCCGGAGAGTTGGGGGAATTGTTTCTACACCCCGACGGTTTCTGGACGAGAGATCAGAGTCTACGTGATCAGTTGGGGGACTTATATCGGATGCCTCGGGAGTACAGAGGTACTTGGATCGAGCTTTTGTGCCGATGGACTTGTGGTTGGACTATCTGAGGCCCTGGGAGGGGCAGATGCTTGTACCGATGCGGACAACTTGGTAGCTCGAGCGGTTAGCCCAGCTGTACGTGGTTGAGGTGGTGCGGATTCCTGGAGTGCTCACCTTTATTTTGTTCCAGTTAGAGACCCGAGGATTGCATCGCGTCTCTGGAGGAGGTATTTGTCAGCCTTGGGAGCTTGAGTGGTGGATGATTGGATATTTACCCCCTCTATTTGGTTGAGATTCCGGGTGGAGGAACGACTTTAGTTTCGAGGATGAAACTTTCTTTTAGTGGGGGAGGATGTGATGACCCGGAGCTCCGCAGAGCTGTTGCAGTGCATTGGGGTGGCTACTGGAGGCCTACGCGGTGTGTTGGAGGTGTTTGGGGCATAATTGGACACAAGTGTTGGACTTCGAGCTTAAATGGATCACATGGGTGATCGGTTGACCCCCATCGGATGTTTAGAGGTGTTTTCGCGCAAATCGGATATCAAATTTGGACTCAGCGCGAAATTCGGATTGAAAATACCTTTCCGGGAGCCTCCGGCGAATTATCGGGTTGGAATTTGGCGAATCGGACGTCAAATTCGGATTCAGCGCGCGAAAACGCTTAAGATGGACTACCTGCTTGATTTTTTTGAGCTAGGGTACTGTTCAAGCCGGAACAGTACTTCCGGCGATCGCCGGCGGCCGGCGGCGGCGGCGGGCAGCGCCGGCGGGCGGCGGCGCGGCCTCGGGCAGGCGGCACAGGGCGGCGCGCGGTGCGGGCAGGGCGCGGGCAGTGCGCGGGCAGGCGGCCGGTCCACGCGGCCGGCGTGCACCAGGATGGGGGACACGTGGCAAGGTTCTATTGGATCGGTGTTGTGGTCTGGAAGCACGGAGCAGACCGGGGGTGTACGGTGGACCGAGTAGGACACGTGGCGTCTTCCCATTGGACGGTCCACTGAACGCGGTCTACGGAGCGACTCCGGTGTATGGTGCATCGGGCTTGGACACGTGGCAGGATACCATTGGTGCGGTCCACAGGATTTCGTGCACCGGGTGCACCAAACAGTAACAGTGACACGTGGCACTCTCCTACTGGACGGTCAACTGTGCGGGCAGGGGGCAGCAGACGCGACTGGGCGCGCGGGCAGGGATGGTTGGGCCACGTGTCACAATGCCATTGGATCATATTGGTGTTTTGTGTTCGGTGGACACGTGGCAGCATTTTATTGGCGGATTTTGGTGTTTCCTGTTCTGTGGGACACAGAGGGAATTAGTGGAAAAGATTTTCTGGTTTTCTCCATTGCTTTCCATCCGAGGCTCATTCAAAGGCATTTTTCACCACCTTAGAGGCTTCATCATCTCGAGGAGTGAGAAGATGAAATCTTCATCAAGAAGAGAGGAAGCATCCTGTGAAGTTTGAGGATTTTAGAAGGCTCGGATTCCGAGGTTTGGGATTTTTCCGGCGCGGCGCGACGATCATTCTCCGGCAACCCGATTCGTCGCATTTCAGTGTTCAGGCTCCCCCGACTCACCCCGACCTCCTATTTTTGCAATTTTTGCGCCGTTGGATTCGTGACAGGTAGGGCTACGTTTCTTGTTTCTACTGGTTTTTCCCCATTCCGAGGTTTTCATGGGTTTTTCGGATCATCTTGTGACCCCATTTTGCTGTGATGGAGTTTTGGACAGCGGTTCGGTATTTCGGTGATATCTCCGCAACCGGGCATCGGATTGGGGTGATTCAAAAGGCAATTTGCATTTACACATCGCAAGGAGTCTGTCTGAATTTTCTTGGATTTCCTGGAATTTTCCCCGAAGGTGAGAAACCCCTTTTTACAGAACTTTGTAGCACAGTTTTGGGTGGAAGTATTGTTCGGGGTAGTTCCCTTGTCGATTTTGGTTCTCAGTGTAGAAAAATCGTGTGGGAACGTGCAGGTAATCGTTTCGACCGGTTCGTCGCGAGGATCGTGACGGTATTTTTCCTGGAATTTCTCGAGCAGATCTCGCAGGTGAAAAAGGCAAAACTGTGGACTGATTGTATTATGGACAGATTTCGGTGTGAGCATTGTATGTTAATTGTGCTTGTTCTTTTGGGGTATTTTGTGCAGTACCGTGGTGATCGTTGAGACCGGGCGCGGACTTCGCTGTTTGGATCAGGATTTAGCGCTCGAGGTGGGTGGTTTTTTCTTGCCTCTATTTTGACATGCTCACTAGGAATATTAGAGTGATCCCCTTTATTGGACATCTTGATTAATCATGATCGGGGTTGGATTTATGCATGCCGGTGTGGGAATAGGGTTGCTTTGATAGAGGTTAACCTTTCATGTGGAATGGAATATTTATGTTGGACTATTTGATTATCCTGTTGATGGTACTACTTGAGGATAGACGACATGCGTAGGTGGATACTGTTAATGATTAATGCCTTGAATTATATTTCCTTGAGAACACTTGCATGCTTGTATGGACATCTAGATAGGCCATCTTTTATTGCTACACTATCATATTGGGTTTTGACTTAGGAGAAACCATGATTGCTTTCTTTCTCCTTCTTATTTAGACTTTCGAGTCATGTTGCTCGGGTTCGAGCGGGGGTTTGGGATAGTGTAGCCGGGACCTTGGGGTCGGAGACAGGGTGTACTTGATGTCGGACTTGGGGGTTATTGCGGCAACCGCGGACAGTAGGCGGTTGACCGGATATTGATTGTTCTACTCGATTGTGGATCTTGGATTTTGGGACAGGCAGGCTCGATGGCAGGGTATTGCGGCAACCGCGGACCTTGGGCGGTTGACCGGAGGTTGCTTATGCATTTGGATTGGGTATCAGGTCTCTAGTGGATGGGGTTTCCCACTATTTGATTATCTTGCATCAGGTTGAGATCGGGTCTCCCTTTTAGTGGATGGGTTTTTCCACTTTGATCAGAGTCATGATCCAGTCCTGCTGATCTATGATACTTGTTACTAAGGCATTATACTCGTGTGGGTCGCTCCCCTCGAGTGCCACTCCGGAGTGTGCGATATTACAGGCTTCGAGTCCTCGAGACTCTCATCCCCTATCGGTGTTATGTGTAGGCTGGCATACCCGATTTGGCAGGCAGAGCAGGCAGTACCAGTGCTTACGGGTGTATCGATTGGGTCTGGGCAGGCAGGCATTTATATTCTGATGCATACAGTTAGCTATCTCTTTAGCTTGGCATATTAGAGGCATAGTAGTGGTAGTTTCCTGTTTTCAGCAGTCATCATTGCTTACCGCACTTCTTTCCTTTTTGCCTCTGGTAGACCTAGTGGGTGTGTCAGGGTTTGAGGTTTTACCCACTAGGGGAGGCTACTGGTTTACTGGTAGTCTCACCCCCATTCTTCTTTCCTCTTTTTCTTCTCCCTTGTTTTGTAGTGTCTTCTGCGGGTGCTGCTGGATTTTCTGCGGCGGGTCGAGGAGAGAGGACGGCCGAGTAGATAGACTTCGAGGCAGGATGAGCGTGTTAGCTGGACTGTTGGTGTACCCGCATTTCCTCAGACGATTATACTTTTACTTTGGGACTGGCTTTTGCCAGCAGGTTGTATTTATTTTGGTGAGCTGGGAGAGACAGATGTATCATTTATACAGATGTATTGTATTTTATTTCCAGCTTCAGTCTGAGATGTATTAGTTTTAGTTCAGCTCTGTTTTTATTGCTCATTTATTATTATCTCTTATATCTGAGCAGGTTTGGCGCTTCGTGTACACGAAAAATATCGTGTGCACGGCGGATCTGTAGACCGACCCGGGTTCTGGTTTACACCAGGGGCGTGACATACCATATCAAAGTCTCGCAGCTGACTCAGGACCATCAGGTCCGCTGGCAAGATCCACGACTCGATCTGTACAGGGCAAGACCAACAACACTCCTCTACAAGCAAAGTATGCTCCGGAACCTGTACCTCTAACGCACGTGGCAACCGACCTAACTCTAGTCCAAGGGATGATGCGAATGCTCTACTGATGAAAGAATGTGATGCACCGGTGTCAAATAAAGTGCGAGCTCTACTGCCAGAAAGTAAAACGATACCTGCCACCACGTGGTCGGCTGCCAGGGAGTCCTCAACCTGGGCGGCATAAACCCGCCCGCTCTGTACCGGTGGTCGGTAGTCTGCCGGATGAGAAGAAGGGGCCCTGCTCGCCGGGGCATAGGACCGCTGCTGGGGCGCCGGTGGGGCTGATGCTGAGGAAGGAGCCGGTGCTAGCGCATAGGGGCAGGTAGCTCGAACATGGCCCGACTGTCCGCACTGGTAACAGCGGCCAAACCTCTGGTCACAAGTATCCGAAGCATGCTGTCCCCGGCAGAAAATGCACCTGGCTGGGGTCTGGGGCTGCCTCCCCTGCTGCTGCTGCCTCTGCCTCTGCCGCTGAGGTCCCTGCTGCCGGGACTGCGACCTCTGCTGCTGAGAATGCTGCTGCTGTCGTGAGTGCTGCTGCTGCTGCTGTGGGGGCCTCTGGGATCCACCAGGCCCTCGCCGCTCCGAACGCCCACGGCCTGAGAACTGAGGCGGCGGGGGTCGGGGCGGCCTCCAGGAACTGGCCTGTCCCCCATCATCCTGCGCTGGCCGCTTCCTTTCCGATCCCTGAGCGACCAGGCCCCCACGTCTGGCGACAACGTGGTCTCCTCTCTCGATCCACTGTGCATGCTCTGCCGCCTCCTCCAGGGTCTGTAGTCTCTGCGCATGCACCAAAGTATAGAGCTCCGGGTGCAGGCCCGACTCGAAGAGCTCCACCTGATGTGGTCCATCCCTGGCGACGTAGGGAACGCAGCTGAGCAGCCGCGAAAACTCCTGGAAGTAGTCCCATGCCGACCGGTCGCCTTGCTGGAGATTCTTCAGATCATCCTCTATCTTTTTCTTCACGCTGGTAGAAAAGTACGTGTCCAGAACCATCCTCTTGAACTCTGCCCAAGGTACCTGCCGGGTGATCTGAAACTCCAGGGGCTCCACCCGACGCCACCACGTATCAGCATCCCCATCCAGACAATGCACAGCCATGTGTACCCTGTTGTCACGCTCCGGAACCCGGGCTCGCCAACAGATCCGCCATGCACACGGGATTTCCCGCGTACACGAAGCGTTGGTAATCTGCTCAGATATAATATACCATAACAGAGCATAAAGCAGAGCTGAACTAAACATAATAATCACAGACTGATAAGGTACAAGCTGTAATAATACAATAATCTCCCAGCTCACCAAAATAATACACCCAGCTGGCCAGAGCCAGATTCGAAATAAAAGTGCTACAGTCTGAGATAAAAAGGGGTACAATATGAGTCCAGCTACTCTCAAGGTCGGGGCAGACGATCTAGCTAGTCCGCTATCTTCTTACCTCGATCTGCCGCTGATGGCCCAGCAGCTCCCACAGACGACTCTGCAAAAAGGGGAAGGAAAAAGACAGGAAATAATAATGGGGGTGAGAACTACCAGATAAACCAGCAGCCTCCCCTAGTGGGTAAAACCTCAACTCTGACGCACCCACTAGGACTACTAGAGGCAAAAGGGAACAGGGGAATACATAAGATGCTGAAACAGGTAAACTACCACTACTATGCTGTCAAAACTGTATGCATGCATCAGGAACAGTATCTGTCCCAATAAATCCAATCTGGATACCAGTAACAACTGGTGTTGCCTGCTCAGCGGAATCTGCCCACAAGGCTCGAAACCGCGGGATCGGCCCGCACGGCTCGCATCCCAAAATAAAGCAGAATCTGCACACATGGCTCGAAACCGTGGGATCGGCCCGCACGGCTCGCATCCCAAAATCGGTATCAGACCGGCACACAAGGCTGGGTCCGAAAAGAAAAGCCTACCTCCGGAGTGGCACTCGAGGGGAGCGACCCACACGAGTAAAGTATCTCTGTCATCAGTATCACAAGTATCTCGGTCATCAGTATCACAGTATCTCTGTAGCACATGTCTCACAAGTATCACAATATAGCAGGACTGGATTATGACTATGATCAAAGTGGGAAACTCCCTCCACTACAGAAACCCAATCCCTAGCTGATGCAATAAACCAGACTCAACCCCAATCTGATGCAAGGATAAACATCTGGTCGACCGCCTACTGTCCGCGGTCACCGCAATACCCCACAAATCCACAATCTAATGCAATCTCGACTACACTATCCCAAACCCCTGCTCATACCTGAGCAACAAGCATCTGAATGCAAATGAGAGCAATGAAACATGTTCAAATCCCAATATGACAGTGTAGCAATAAATAGTGGCTAACTAGATGTTCCGTCATGCATGCAAGCTGTAAAATAGTGCCAAAGATTTAAAAAGATTGATTTACTGAAAAAGGTTATTTGCATGCGAGATTATAGCCTTTGTCTCAATCACAGTGTCCCAATATAAGTCATCATATCATCTGTGGGGTTATATTAATTTTTAGGAGAGTTCGTCCCACCAATTGTCACGTTAGTTCGTCCCAATTGTCATATTAGTTTATCCCAATAATTCTCATCAATTGTCATATTAGTTTGTCCCAATAGTTCTCATCAATTATTCGGTTAGTTTGTCCTGTTAGTTTGTCCCAAAGATTTCATCAATTGTCATATTTAGTTCGTCCCAGTGGTTCAATTAAATCTTAGGGGAGCTCCAGTAATCCCAGTGAGCTTGTCAAAAATGAGGTAAGCAACAACCGCCCACCTCGAAAAGCGTGCACTACACCCAGGTAGTCTCCTGGCTGTCCTCAATCCTTCAATCCTGCAAATCAGTGCACCACTGTACATAACAATGCTCCCGGTATAATTTTAAATCCCAAAAAGTACAATATTTGTTGTTTTTCAAACAGCACGAGAAAAGAGGAATTTTTCACCTCTAAAATGAGCTCCTAAAATCCCAGAAAAATCACGGTTGCGTTCCTCGCGAAGAGTAGGTCAAAATCGACTCCTAAAACGCCTCGATCTGACGCTCCTACGTCAAGATAAAAATCGGAGAAGTCGGTGCTGTCCAAAAACCATCATAGTAAAAAGGGGGGTCAAAGAGGACCTAAAAACTGTGCCAAAAGTACGAAACGGAGCAAAATGATCAATACGAAAATCGAAGCCCTACCTCTTACGGTCGCGCTGTCGCAAAAATCGTCCAAAAATTCCATCTGGTTAGCCCGCAGTGAATTTTCGACGGAACTGCGACGGGAAATGGGCCTAAAAAGAAAATCGTCGCAGTGCGCCGCGTCGCAGATATCTCACTATCTGTAACTCCTAAATTCCTGAGATTCTAGAGAGAGAAAGAAGAGAGAGAGAGGAACAACTTTTGTATAGAGCATTTTCTCAGTTTCTCTCTCTAAAGGCTCGGAAATCGAGGTGCAAAGAGAGGGGGGTGTGAGGGCTCTTATATAGTGGGCCAAAAGGAATATTCCCACACGGGATCCTGATCCAAACACGAAACACGGAAACTGGCCATCCAGGAAGCGCCACGTGTCGCCCGAACAGGAAACAGCCTGTGCAGGGCCAATGACAAAGCGCCACGTGTCCACGTGGGGCGTGTGTTTGCCCCGTGCTCCGGGTCTTCCGGAAGTTTGTCGGCCTATAGGAGCACGCCACGTGTCACCGCCCCACGGGCTTCTAGAAGCCGGCCCACCAATCAGAAGCTGCCACGTGGTAGCTGGAACTGTCGGTGCACCCGGTGCACGACCAGCCGTGGACCGCGCACCAGCGCCCCCTGCCCGAGCCTGCCCGCGCCTGCCCGCGCCTGCCCGCGCTGCCCGCGCCGCGCGCCTCCGCGCTCCGCCGCTGCCCCGCCGCTGCGCCGCTGCCCGCCGCCGTGCGCCGCCGCCCGCCGCCGCTCGCCGGTCGCCGGAACAGTAATTCCGGCGGCCGGAGTTACTGTTCCGGCGTGAACAGTAACCAGGTGCCAAAAATTAATGTAAATATACCATTTCGATCGTTTTCGCGCGCTGAGTCCGATTTCGACGTCCGTTTCGCCAAATTCTCATCCGAAATTTTGCAAAAAGCTCCCGGAAAATCCTATTTGCTCCGATTTTCGTGCCGAGTCAATTTTAAATATCCAATTTCGCTTCTACAAGCTCTGATGCACTGTACAAGCTCCCCGCAGTCACTGTTTAATTTCTGCGGGAGTCCGGATCATCACATCCTCCCCCACTAAAAAGAGTTTCGTCCTCGAAACGAGACTAACCAATAATTCTCAGTCCAAAGTCTCAAATAAGTAGGGGTGGGCGTCCTCCATCTCCGATTCAAGCTCCCATGTAGCCTCGCGCTCGTCATGATTATTGGATTTTTACATAAGGAATGGCCCGACTGCGCATTTCTCTTACCTCTCGATCCAGAATTCGCAGTGGGCGCTCCTCATTCCTCAAATCCTCGCTGATCTCAAGCGGTGTGAAGTCGATGAAGTGCGACGGGTCGAAGACACACTTCCTCAGAGTAGAAACGTGAAATACACCAGCAAGTGCAAGTCGGTAGGCAACTGGCCCGATACGTTCTATTAACTCAAAGGGTCTAATATATTGAGGCTAAGTTTCCCACGAATGCCGAACCTCCTGATTCCTTTGGACGGCGAGACTTTCAGGAATACATGATCTCTAACTTGAAATTCTAAGTCTCGTTGCCGAACATCGGCATAACTCCTCTGCAGATGCCATCGAATCACCCGGACCTTCTCTTCTGCCTCAGACAATACCTCTGGTCCCAAGGTCCGCCTTTCGCCCACATTACTCCAATAAAGCGGTGATTGACACTTGCGTCCATACAATGCTTCAAACGGAGCCATCTGAACGCTCGCTTGAAAGCTATTGTTGTACGCGAACTCAGCCAAAGATAAATGCAAGCCCTAAGCATGTCCTCCAAGATCTGTTCAGTCCGCTCTGACTGCCCATCAGTCTGCAGATGAAAAGCTGTACTGAATCTTAGCTGAGTCCCCCAAGGTTGTCTGCAAATTTCTTCAGAATCGCAAAGCAAACCTTGGATCTTTAACAGAAAAAAATGGAGGCGGGTACTCCATGCAATCTCACTATCTCATCTAGATAGCTGGGCTAGTCACTCAAGTGGCCACGTAGTCTGCATGGGCAGAAAGTGCGCCGACTTGGTAAGTCGATCTACAACTACCCAGATAGCATCTGCTCCTCCCAGTGCTCTTGGTAGTCCGACCACGAAATCCATCGTAATGTGGTCCCATTTCCACTGGGGAATTGGGAGACTCTGAAACTTGCCGGCTGGCACTCGATGCTCAGCTTTCTCTTGCTGACAAGTTTAAACACTGAGCCACAAACCTCCCGACATCCCTTTTCATGCCAGTGTGCCTTGAGGTCCTTATACATCTTAGTCCCACCAGGATGTAGGGTGTAAGGTGTATGATGGGCCTCTCGCAGAATCTGCTCTCTAATCTCTGCATCCATTAGCACACATGCTCGGTTTCCGTACCTCAGTACTCCCGAGGCATCTACCGTAAAGTCCCCTGACTGATCATTTGAAATTGATCTCTAATCCTGGTCAAGTGGGGGTCCTTACTCTATCTCTCCCTGATCCGGTCCAGCAGAGTGGGCTGCAAGACTAAAGATGTCTGTCTAGCAGTGACCCCAGGGGACACAACCTCTATCTCGAGTCGTCTCATCTCCTCTAATAGCGGTGCCTGGTCTGTGATCAATATGGACAAACTTTGCACCGCCCTTCAAGGCGTCAGCGACTACATTAGCCTTGCCTGGGTGGTAGATAATATCTATATCATAATTCCTTAATAATTCTAACCACCTACGTTGACTCAAATTTAGCTCCTTTTAGGCTCTTATGGTCGGTGTAGATTTCACAATGTTCCTCATACAGATAATGACGCCAAAGCTTTAGTGCAAATACTACAGCAGCAAGCTCTAAGTTATGGGTAGGGTAATTTTTCTCATATTCTTTGAGTTGCATAGGCAATCAACACCCAACCAAGTCCACTGTAGATCACATATCCTTTCCCCATGACAGGAAGGGAAAGGATAGGAGCGGTCATTAATCCATTCTTCAGCTCCTCAAAACTCCCTTGACAGTCCTCACTTCACTCCCTTACGCGTCAAACGAGTGAGGGGTGTGGAGAGCTTCGCAAAGCTTTCCACAAACCGACGGTACTATCCAGCTAAACCCATAAAGCTACGTACCTCAGAAACCGTCGTCGGTCGGGGCCAATCCCGGACTGCCTCAATTTTCGCCGGGTCTACCGCCACACCTGTGGCGGAAATCACATGGCCCAAGAAAACTACTTCTTGAAGCCAAAACTCGCACTTCGCCAGCTTGGCATACAACTTCTTCTCTCGCAGAAGTTGCAGCATAATCCTTAAGTGCTCCTCATACTCCGCATCACTTCGGGAGTAACCCAGGATATCATCAATATAACTATTACGAATTGGTCTAAGTATGGTCCGAAAATCCGGTTCATTAAATTCATGAATGCGGCAGGGGCATTAGTTAGTCCAAAAGGCATAACTGTAAACTCATAATGCCCGTACCGTGATCTGAATGCCGTTTTCGGAATATCCTCGGCCTTCACCTTCAACTGGTGGTAACCGGATTGCAGATCTATCTTAGAAAAGACACAAGACCCTTGCAGCTGATCAAAAAGATCATCGATGCGCGGCAAAGGGTACTTGTTCTTGATGGTCACTTTATTCAATTTCCTATAGTCTACACACAATCGAAGTGATCCATCCTTCTTCTTCACGAATAGCCCCGGCGCTCCCCAAGGCGACACACTTGGTCTAATAAAACCCTTATTCACGAAATCCTGGGGTTGCGCCTTAAGTTCTCGCAGCTCAGTCGGTGCCATCCGGTAAGGAGCCTTAGAGATTGGCGCAGTTCCTGGAACCACGTCAATCACGAACTCAATTTCCCTATCTGGCGGCATGCTAGTCAACTCAGGTGGAAAAACATCCGGAAACTCGCGGACAATAGGGATATCCCCGAGTCCCGGCGCCGCCGTAGGCCCCTCAACACTAGCTAAAAGGCTACACAACCTTAAAGGATCCTCTTGGGAAGTCGAAACTATAGAGGCAAAGAAAGCGCTCTGACATTCCCCGGTATACTAACATCTCCTGGCCTGGCTCTCAAAAAGTGACGGTCCTTGCGGCACAGTCAAAAGTCACAAAACACCGAGCCAGCCAGTCCATCCCGAGGGCCACATCGAAGTCCTCCAGTTGTCATAAGACCAACAGGTCCGCTGGCATAATTCGGGACTCGATCTAAATCGGCGGGACTAACAGTACCTCTCCATGTGCAGAGTGCAATCGAGAATCTACACCTTCCGTGCACAAGGTGATAGTCCTATCCCTAACCCATGCAATAATGCTCGTTCTCTACAAATAAAAGAAATACCCCTATATAAACGAGGTACGAGTCCTTATGCCAGAAAGTAAATCATACCTGCCTCCGGCTGTCCTTCACCAAAAGGGTGTAGAGGCGAGACTCGGTCGACCTGGGGACCCGTCGGTGAAGCTCCCGGTCGTAGCTGGGAAGTGATAGGGACAACCGCCGAGGTAGGTGCCACAGTCATCCCCGAAGGACACGTAACTCGTATGTGCCCGGGCTGTCCACACTTGAAACAGCGGCCGAACCTCAAGTCACAAGCACCTGAAGTGTGCTGACCTTCGCAGAAAATGCACCTAAATGTAGGCTGAGGCTGCCTTACCTGCTGCTGCTGCTGCTTATGCCGCTGAGGCCTCGACTGCCGCGGCTGTGACCTCTGCTGGGATGCAGTAGGGGCCAATGCTGAAGAAGGTGCTACTAAAATCCAAAAGGGGCACGTAGATCGGATGTGGCCTGGCTGCCCACATCGGAAGCATCGACCCTCCCTCAAGTCACAGGTATCTGATGAATGCTGCCCCCTACAGAAAATACACCGGACCGACGCCCGAGACTTTCGGGACTGCTGCTGCGGAGGCCTCTGCGATCTACCAAGTCCTCGTCGATCAAGACGCCCACGGCCAGTAGACTGGGGCCGCAGGGGTCGTGGTGGTCTCCCTGAACTGGCCTGTCCATCATCAACTGGGGCGGGGCGTTTCCTGTCTGGACGCTGCTCTGAAGCCTCGGCACCCTTGTCAACCGCCAAGTCACCCTTCTGCGCCAGCAACTGTTCCAGGCGTTGGTCCAGACGAAAGCTCCTTGCCATCAAATGGGTCACCATGGCCCGTAGTTCCCCCAGTTCGGCAGATACCGCCTGCTCAGGCTCCTCAGAAGGGGTGGGAATACCCCCGGCGAAAGAACGATGACGGGGCGACATACTGTCACCAAAAGCCACAAATTAGCAAAACAAAACCCCACACGACCCAATCTAGCGAAAGTCAAAGACATCCCCCTATTTCTGTGACTTTATGTTGTCTGCAGCCAACATAACTGCTCACCAGAAATTGGGTATGTCGGTCTTTCTTCACTTACTGGAAGAGTCAAACAAATAAATCGACGACTTTCGCAAAATGTCACGTCTCTCATGCCCTATTATCCTAGGGTCTGCCAAAAGCCTAGGGTTTCCTAAGTCCCAACTGACCTATCCCTAAGCTCTGATACCAACTTAATCTGTCACGCCCCGGAACCCGGGCTCGCCAACAGATCCGCCATGCACACGGGATTTCCCGCGTACACGAAGCGCTGGTAATCTGCTCAGATATAATATACCATAACAGAGCATAAAGCAGAGCTGAACTAAACATAATAATCACAGACTGATAAGGTACAAGCTGTAATAATACAATAATCTCCCAGCTCACCAAAATAATACACCCAGCTGGCCAGAGCCAGATTCGAAATAAAAGTGCTACAGTCTGAGATAAAAAGGGGTACAATATGAGTCCAGCTACTCTCAAGGTCGGGGCAGACGATCTAGCTAGTCCGCTATCTTCTTACCTCGATCTGCCGCTGATGGCCCAGCAGCTCCCACAGACGACTCTGCAAAAAGGGGAAGGAAAAAGACAGAAAATAATAATGGGGGTGAGAACTACCAGATAAACCAGCAGCCTCCCCTAGTGGGTAAAACCTCAACTCTGACGCACCCACTAGGACTACTAGAGGCAAAAGGGAACAGGGGAATACATAAGATGCTGAAACAGGTAAACTACCACTACTATGCTGTCAAAACTGTATGCATGCATCAGGAACAGTATCTGTCCCAATAAATCCAATCTGGATACCAGTAACAACTGGTGTTGCCTGCTCAGCGGAATCTGCCCACAAGGCTCGAAACCGCGGGATCGGCCCGCACGGCTCGCATCCCAAAATAAAGCGGAATCTGCACACATGGCTCGAAACCGCTGGATCGGCCCGCACGGCTCGCATCCCAAAATCGGTATCAGACCGGCACACAAGGCTGGGTCCGAAAAGAAAAGCCTACCTCCGGAGTGGCACTCGAGGGGAGCGACCCACACGAGTAAAGTATCTCTGTCATCAGTATCACAAGTATCTCGGTCATCAGTATCACAGTATCTCTGTAGCACATGTCTCACAAGTATCACAATATAGCAGGACTGGATTATGACTATGATCAAAGTGGGAAACTCCCTCCACTACAGAAACCCAATCCCTAGCTGATGCAATAAACCAGACTCAACCCCAATCTGATGCAAGGATAAACATCTGGTCGACCGCCTACTGTCCGCGGTCACCGCTATACCCCACAAATCCACAATCTAATGCAATCTCGACTACACTATCCCAAACCCCTGCTCATACCTGAGCAACAAGCATCTGAATGCAAAGGAGAGCAATGAAACATGTTCAAATCCCAATATGATAGTGTAGCAATAAATAGTGGCTAACTAGATGTTCAGTCATGCATGCAAGCTGTAAAATAATGTCAAAGATTTAAAAAGATTGATTTACTGGAAAAATTATTTGCATGCGAGATTATAGCCTTTGTCTCAATCACAGTGTCCCAATATAAGTCATCATATCATCTGTGGGGTTATATTAATTTTTAGGAGAGTTCGTCCCACCAATTGTCACGTTAGTTCGTCCCAATTGTCATATTAGTTTATCCCAATAATTCTCATCAATTGTCATATTAGTTTGTCCCAATAGTTCTCATCAATTATTCGGTTAGTTTGTCCTGTTAGTTTGTCCCAAAGATTTCATCAATTGTCATATTTAGTTCGTCCCAGTGGTTCAATTAAATCTTAGGGGAGCTCCAGTAATCCCAGTGAGCTTGTCAAAAATGAGGTAAGCAACAACCGCCCACCTCGAAAAGCGTGCACTACACCCAGGTAGTCTCCTGGCTGTCCTCAATCCTTCAATCCTGCAAATCAGTGCACCACTGTACAAAACAATGCTCCCGGTATAATTTTAAATCCCAAAAAGTACAATATTTGTTGTTTTTCAAACAGCACGAGAAAAGAGGAATTTTTCACCTCTAAAATGAGCTCCTAAAATCCCAGAAAAATCACGGTTGCGTTCCTCGCGAAGAGTAGGTCAAAATCGACTCCTAAAACGCCTCGATCTGACGCTCCTACGTCAAGATAAAAATCGGAGAAGTCGGTGCTGTCCAAAAACCATCATAGTAAAAAGGGGGGTCAAAGAGGACCTAAAAACTGTGCCAAAAGTACGAAACGGAGCAAAATGATCAATACGAAAATCGAAGCCCTACCTCTTACGGTCGCGCTGTCGCAAAAATCGTCCAAAAATTCCACCTGGTTAGCCCGCAGTGAATTTTCGACGGAACTGCGACGGGAAATGGGCCTAAAAAGAAAATCGTCGCAGTGCGCCGCGTCGCAGATATCTCACTATCTGTAACTCCTAAATTCCTGAGATTCTAGAGAGAGAAAGAAGAGAGAGAGAGGAACAACTTTTGTATAGAGCATTTTCTCAGTTTCTCTCTCTAAAGGCTCGGAAATCGAGGTGCAAAGAGAGGGGGGTGTGAGGGCTCTTATATAGTGGGCCAAAAGGAATATTCCCACACGGGATCCTGATCCAAACACGAAACACGGAAACTGGCCATCCAGGAAGCGCCACATGTCGCCCAAACAGGAAACAGCCTGTGCAGGGCCAATGACAAAGCGCCACGTGTCCACGTGGGGCGTGTGTTTGCCCCGTGCTCCGGGTCTTCCGGAAGTTTGTCGGCCTATAGGAGCACGCCACGTGTCACCGCCCCACGGGCTTCTAGAAGCCGGCCCACCAATCAGAAGCTGCCACGTGGCAGCTGGAACTGTCGGTGCACCCGGTGCACGACCAGCCGTGGACCGCACACCAGCGCCCCCTGCCCGAGCCTGCCCGCGCCTGCCCGCGCTGCCCGCGCCGCGCGCCTCCGCGCTCCGCCACTGCCCCGCCGCTGCGCCGCTGCCCGCCGCCGTGCGCCGCCGCCCGCCGCCGCTCGCCGGTCGCCGGAACAGTAATTCCGGCGGCCGGAGTTACTGTTCCGGCGTGAACAGTAACCAGGTGCCAAAAATTAATGTAAATACACCATTTCGATCGTTTTTGCGCGCTGAGTCCGATTTCGACGTCCGTTTCGCCAAATTCTCATCCGAAATTTTGCAAAAAGCTCCCGGAAAATCCTATTTGCTCCGATTTTCGTGCCGAGTCAATTTTAAATATCCAATTTCGCTTCTACAAGCTCTGATGCACTGTACAAGCTCCCCGCAGTCACTGTTTAATTTCTGCGGGAGTCCGGATCATCACACCTGTACTTCTGATCGATGAAGAAGTCCCGGAACAACTTCTCCATTGCTGAAAGCCAAGTCCCAACCTCCCAAGGGTGAGTGCTCCGCCCCGAAAATCTAGGCGGTCCCCGCTTGCAGAAATGGGTGAGTTTATCAGTGAACTCCTGCTCCTCCGCGGGGGTCAAAGGTCGGATCGCTCCCGGGGCCCCGCTGCTCGAGGGTGGTGCCGCAGGCACAAGCGGTATAGTCGGTGGTACAACAGGTGGTGCGGGGGCCTCAGTAGTAGTAGGGGGAGGGGCCCCAACCTGAGCAAGCAGCTGCTCTATCCTCTGCTCCTGCCGGCGGTGACCCTCCGCCAGCTGGGCCACCATGGCCCTCAACTCAGCAATCTATGAAGGCCCGGACTGCTCCGGCCCCTCCGGGGGTGTAGGGGTACCCCGGGTAGGAATCCGCCGCCTGGGAGGCATCCTGCCACACAAGAAACCACAGATCAGTAACGAAACCACACACGACCCAATCTAGCGAAAGTCAAAGGCATCCTCCGATTTCTGCAACCTTATGTTGTCTGCAGCCAACATAATAGTTCGCCAGAAATAGGACATGCCAATCCCTCTTCCCTCACTGGAAGAGTCCAATATACACATGACCAAATTGCCGACTTTCGCATAATGTCGCGTCACTCACGCCCTGCCTTCCTAGGGTCTGCCAAAAGCCTAGGGTTTCCTAAGTCCCGACTGACCTATCCCTAAGCTCTGATACCAACTTAATCTGTCACGCCCCGGGTGTAAACCAGAACCCGGGCCCGTCTACAGATCCGCCGTATACACGGAATTTCCCGTGTATATGAAGCGCTGGTAACCTGCTCAAATATAGATGATATAAATAAAGAGCATAAACAGAGCTAAACTGCAACTAATACATCTCAGATAAAGCAGGAAGGTAAGGTGCAGAAGTAAACTCTCAATAATACAAATATCTCTCCCATCTCACTAATCAAATACAACCAGCTGGCCGAAGCCAGACCCAAAAGAAATGAAAAGTAGAGTATCTGAGAGTATCGGGGTACATCTAGTAACTGCACTGGTGCCTGGGTAGACCGCTATCTAGTCCGCGATCCTCTTACCTCGATCCGCTGTGGAGGGGCCCGCAACTGCCGCAGATGACTCTGCAAAACAAAGGGGAAGAAAAGAAGAAAACAGTGGGGAGTGAGAACTACTATAGAACAGTAGCCTCCTCCTAGTGGGTAAATCTCAACTCAAATGTGCCCACTAGGACTACAAGAGGCGGAAAAAGGTGAACAAAGGTGGTAAGCTGTAAATAAGACTGCTGATGGTGTGTAGAGCTACCACTACATGCCTCTAATGAGCTAACTGAAAGTAGAGCTATATGTATGCATCAGAATGTAAATGCCTGCCTGTCTAGACCCAAACGATACACCAGTAAGCACCGGTACTGCCTGCTCTGCCTGCCAAATCGGGTATGCCAGCCTACGCATAACACCGATAGGGGATGAGAGTCTCAAAGACTCGAAGCCTGTAAGACACACACTCCGGAGTGGCACTCGAGGGGAGCGACCCACACGAGTCAAGTGCCTCAGTAACAAGTATCAGAGTCAGCAGGACTGGATCACGACACTGATCTAAGTGGAAAACCCATCCACTAAAAGAAAGCCCAAATCCTCCATCCCAATCTGATGCAATAACCACTGTCCGGTCAACCGCCAAAAATCCGCGGTTGCCGCCATGCCCTGCCCACACAGCCTGCCTGTCCCGAAACCCACAACTGTCTGACTACACTATCCCAGCCCCTGCTCGAACCTGAGCGCACTAACCCCCAAATCTAGATAAAAGGAGAGAGTATAAAAGCATGGTTTCTCCTAAGTCAGTTCCAACATGATAGTGTAGCAGAAAAAGGTGGCTTAACTACGTGACCAATCAAGCATGCAAAGTCCTTTATTATTATTAAAACATGGTTCAAGTATTCTAGTTCTCACAAAGTAGAGGTACGCCGTTTAAATAAGCTTCCATTTTACTAAGTTGCCCCAAGTTAATTTATGTATATGTAAAAGCGGTCCCATCATGTATATGCATTCTGTCCATTTTCAACAAGGCTAATCCCATGGTTTTAGGCGACATATTATTTACAAGAATGAACCATTAATTATCACTTAGTCCTCTTGAAGTCACAAAATCTAGATATAAGTCCAACTTTCGGATTAGCATGCCAGATTCATTTTACCGGTTCTCTTAGTAATGTAATAAAGAAGCAACTCAAGTAGGCCTAGTGGGGACATCACAAGTGGGAGGTTAACGACGGTACCCACCTCAAGCGCTAAATCCGGTTCTCGAAGGCTAAGTCCGCGCCCGATCCGAAAATCCCGCAACACTGCACCATAAGTCCCAAAGAATGCACACATAATTTACTATCCAAGTTTAATCTAAAATCTGTCCCCCAAAAATCAGTTTAACAGTTCAGCCATTTTCACCTGCGAAACGTGCCCAAGAAATCCCCAAAAAAATACTACTGCGATCTACGCGACGACCCGGTCGAAACGAGTATCTGCACGTTTTCCCACGATTTTTCTATGCTGAGAACCAAAATCTACAAGAGAGCCATCCCGAAGTAAGTCGATCGTAAAAACTGAATCTGAAAGTACTGTAAACAGAGGCTTCTCACCTTCGGGGAAAATTCAGAAGAAAATTTGGGGAGATTCCTCGCGATGTGTAGATGCAAAACGCCTTTTGAATCGCCTCAATCCGATGTCCGGTTGCGGAGATATCACCAAAACAATACAGCGCTGTCCAAAACTCCACCCCAGAAAATGAGGTCACAAGATGATCCGAAAAACCCATGAAAACCTCGGAATAGGGAAAAACCAGTAGAAACAAGAAACGTAGCCCTACCTGTTACGAAGACGATGGCGTAAGAATCGCTGAAAAATACTGCCTGGGTAGCTCGGGAGAGCTAAAACACTGTCGCTGCGCCGAAGAAGAACCCAGGAATGCAACGTCGCGCCGCGCCGAAAAATCCAAATCTCGAAGTGCGTGCCACCACAAATCCTCAAACTTCACCAGGCGATGGAGAACTCGAAGGGGAGCAACTTTGCTGAAGACACCTTGGTGAGATGAGGCTCGAAAGTGGTGGAAAAAGTGGGAAGAATGGGGCTCGGGCTGAATAAATAGGCCACTCCAAAAGAAACAATTGGGGAAATTACCCCTGGGTCCCAACTTTCGGGCGCCCGAAAGTTTCCGGGCGCGCACAGTGCGGCCCGGCCCAAACTTTCGGGCGCGCACAGTGCGGCCCGGCCCAGCGCGCCCCGTCGGACGGGATCCGGAATCCGTCCGACCCGCCTCCCCGCCTGCCACGTGTCGCCCAAACAGCCGACAGCCGACGCGCCCACTCCCGCTGCGCCACGTGGCCACCCCCAGGAGCCGACACGCGTCCCCGGTCAGCCTGCTCAGTCGCGCCTGCCCGCACAGTCTACGCCCGCTGCCCCTCCTGCCCGCACAGTTGACCGGCCAATAGGAGAGCGCCACGTGTCCTGCCTCTGACCGCTGCACCCGGTGCACGAACCTCCGTGAGCCCGAACCAATGGTAACCTACCACGTGTCCACCCCGGTGCACCGTGGACCAAAGCCCAACCATCCTGCTCTGTAGACCGGGAGCTGTGAGCCAGCCAACGGGGTGATGCCACGTGTCCCCGCCTTGGTGCACGACGACCGGGTGGACCGCGCGCCTGCCCGCGCGCTGCCCGCGCCCTGTGCCGCCGCCGCTCCGCCTGCCCGAGGCCGCGCCGCCGCCCGCCGACGCTGCCCGCCGCCGCCGCCGCCGCCGGCGATCGCCGGAATTACTGTTCCGGCAGTGAACAGTACCCGAAGCTCAGAAAAATGCAGTAAATAGTCCGTTTTGACCGTTTTCGCGCGCTGAATCCGAATTTGATGTCCGTTTCGCCAAATTCCCACTCTAAAAATTGTCAAATGCCCCCGGAAAGGTATTTTTAATTCGGATTTCGTGCTGAGCCCAAATGTGATATCCAATTCGCGCGAAAACACCTCTAAACATCCGACGGGGTCCCCCGATCACCCGCGTGATCCAATCTAAGCCCGGAGTTCATCACCCATGTCCAAATTGGCGCCTGAACACCGCCGACATGCCCCGTAGGCCTCCAGAAGCTGCCGGTCACCCTGTAAAAGTCCTGTAAAATTCCGGATCATCACATGAGGTGAGGGAATTGCGCAATCGGACCATTCCATATGTGAAGATCTTGTGGAGCAATCATGAGGAGCGAGAGGCTACTTGGGAGCTGGAGATAGAGATGAGAGATGCCTACCCCTTCTTGTTCGAGGCTTCTGATTGAGGTACGTCTGCTTTGTTTATCCTTGTTTCGGGGACAAAACTTTTTTTTAGTGGGGGAGGATGTAGGACCCCTGAACCCCATGCAGCTTTTTCCCGTGAATCCACTGTGCAAACATCTGTTGATGGTGTATCTGGCCCATAGTGCATCAAAGGGATGCCACAGATGGACCCTGTGAGCTTTGGTTAGCTGTATTGGCCTTCGGCTGCTTTTGTCGAATTTTAGAAAAGGATTTAGGCCAAACGGAGGGTGGATTTGGATTCAGCGCAGAAAAATGCTTGAAAATGGCTTTTTGTTTGCTAAATTCTGAGTCCGGATGCCCAAAAACGGACTCCCGGAAGTTTTACAGCTTTTCTGGTGCATGTGGGAGCCGTGGACCGGCGGGGGTGCCACGTGGCAGGCCCTGATTGGCCGGCGCACGCGGCCGGGTCCACGGAGCGCAGGGGATTGGGCCGGGGTGCACCGCGGGGTGCGTGGACCGGCGGGTGTCCACGTGGCAGCGCCTGATTGGGCGGCTCTGGTGCGCTCGGTCTACGGGAGCGCGCGGGGAGGCGTGGACCGGGGGCGCGCCACGTGGCAGCACCCGATTGGCGGGCGCATGAGCACGCGGTTCACGCAGCGCGCGGGGCAGGTGCCGGGGGCAGGCGCCGTACCGCGGGCAGGTCGCCGTACGCGGGGCAGGCGCGGGCGACGTGGGCAGGGCCACGTTGCGCCCGCTGATTCGCGGGCGCCAACCACCGCGTTGACGCAGGCAGTGACACGTGGCGGGCGCTGGCAGGGTTTGCACGGCTGTCGCCTGTTCGGGCAACACGTGGCGGATCCCGAGGCATTATTGTGACCCATTTTTCTGTGGTGATTATTGGGACAGCACTGAGGTATTTTGGCCATATCTTCGCGCACGAGCGTCAGACGGAAACGAGCTTATATAACTTTTTCATCTACGGATCGCAAGGAACGCGCTCGTATTTTTCTTGGATTTTCCAGAGGATTATTTCGAGGTGAAAATCACTGTTTTCTCAGTGTACAGTGTGCAGTTTTTCTTTACAGTTTATTGTTTGGATTACCACCATGCCGAATTTATAACTTGTCTTACCGAACTCAGATTTGGGCGTGCAAGCTACCGTTGCGAAGCTAGCGACGCGAGGATCGCTGTGATATTTTTCTAGGAATTTTCTGGGCACTTTCTGCAGGTGATAATTTAATAGTTTGGAGACGGATGTTGTATGTGATTATAAGAGCAATATTTGGGAGTTTAAGTGTGTTTAGCGGAATTGGAGTTTTTGGTATTTTCATCTGTACGAATCCGGACAGTTCGCACTTCAGGTGGGTGGTTGTTGTACTCCTCTCCTTTGGTATGCCCACTAGGAATGTCAAAGTACCCCTGTTTTGATGATGCTAAATTTGTGGTTGGTAGACTTGCATGCTCTAGGAAATTAATTATTGGTTATTTGATCCATGATAAATTGTTGTTAGAATGATTACTTTATTTAATCGCTTAATTATTCTGGACTGCATGTTTAGGGACAGAATAGTATTGGAGGACTGCAAAATTGATGATTGTTCATATGAGACTGTCACCTTAGCTTATGTCACTCTAAACTGTTTATTCTTGGAAAATGGACAAAATATTGGGACAATGCATGATTAAACGGGTCACTTAATTGTGTCATCTTTTACTGCAATACTATTCTTTTGGGATTTGACTTAGGAGAAACCATGCATTTATTCTTTTCTTCTCCTATTATTGATAGACTTGAGGCATAGTTGCTCGGGTTCGAGCGGGGGTTGGACAGTGTAGTCAGCTGTTGGGGATTTGGGACAAGTTGGGCTTTTGATAGGGTGTTGCGGCAACCACGGACCTTGGGTGGTTGACCGGGTTGTACTATTTGTTACGGCATTTTGGTGTTGGCATATTTCGTGAGTCAAGTCAGTGAGTTGAGTCGGAGTCTTAAAGGGATCAAATTGTCGATCAGCAATCAAAGACTTAGAGAAGATTCAACAAGAGCTCAAGTTGACACTCAGTGTCTTGAGTCTTGAAGATTGAAGATGAAGAATTGTGGATCAGTTACATCAATCTCAAGAAGAAAGTATTCAAAATGATCAGGTATGTTTAACTAAATAATTTTGGTGATCCGAATACTTCTTATAGTGTAGAAACACTTGGATGAATTTTTTATTGCATAAAAATCAAAAACTGGACATGGGACATGTTCAGGATCCGGATCAGACAGTCCAATCCGGATCCCGAAGGGTACTTGTTCATTGGCAAATCCAATCCGGATCATCGGCCAATTCCGATCCGGATCCCGAACATTGGTCTTTGCTGAAATATATGAAAGATCCGGATCGGGCATTTCAATCCGGATCCCGAACCTTTGTTTTTTCTGAAATTGTCTGTCTCGTTACGACAATCCGGATCGCCGTAATTCCGATCCGGATCGTCGTCCTGAAAAATTTCAGATAAGGTAAGTTTTTGATTCTTATCTCTTTCCAAAGGTTTCTAACCTATAAATAGACACTTAGGGTTTCTCAAGAACGTGGAATCAATACCGATCAATTTATAAAACACTTGAGAGCAACCCTAGAGGCTATGTTTTTATCATTCTTCTTTATAGCCTCTTTTAGGTCAATTCGACGGTTCTTCCAAGATCTATCTTTTGTCGAATTGATCTAGTCTTTGCTTAGAGATTTCTTCTACGGTTCCTCAATGATAATCTAAGCAAAGGATCACCATCGAAGCCAATATTCTTACCGGCTGAGTTTGCGTCGTGGATTCGACGTGGCATCGTGGATTCGGTGTGCTAAAGGCGTTTCGTGGATTCGAAACGTGTGCTCGTGGATTCGAGTGGCGTTCGTGGATTCGAACATGTGCAGTGGACGTGCAATCGGCGAGCGCAAGGTTCCGAAGAAGTTGAAGGAGGGGTTTGAGTCCGTGGAGTCGGTAATCACCTTGTTATTCTTCTTTTCTTAGTGGATTGTTATTGCGTGTTGGTCCCGTGGTTTTTCTCCTGGATTGGAGTTTCCACGTAAATCTCGGTGTGTTGATTTTTATTTTCCGCATTGGTTTTTATTTTGCACTGAGATTTGTTTTTTAAATATTACACCTATTCACCCCCCTCTAGGTGTTTGATAGTACCTATTTAGATCCTTGTGGATCCTAAAAACCAACAATTGGTATCAGAGCGGGTTTTAGGTTTATCTATCATGTCGGGTGAAAGTGGTAATATTTTTAGACCTCCTCTTTTTGATGGGACCAATTATGCGTATTGGAAAGTTCGGATGAGAGCTTTTCTCATCTCAATTGATGAGCGGGTATGGCAAACCGTTGAATACGGTTGGGTGCATCCGGTTGAGGAAGTAGGAAATACTACTACCCCAAAACCTCGCTCTAGATGGTCCAAAGAGGAAATCGAAAGATCTTCTTATAATGGGAAAGGTATGAACGCTTTATATAATTCTCTTTCCTCGACTGAGTTTACAAGAATTTCCGCGTGTGAAACCGCGAAGGAAATTTGGGATATTCTCAAAATTACACATGAAGGTACTAATCTTGTAAAAATTCAAAAGCTCCAGATGCTTACAAGTCAATTTGACTCTATTCATATGGAAGAGCATGAATTGTTTACAGATTATTACACTAGACTTCAAGATGTAATTAATACATGTGCTAATTTAGGAGAAAAGATCCCGGAGTCGAAAATTGTAAGAAAGATTCTTCGGACTCTTCCGGAACGGTTTAGGGCAAAGGTTACCGCCATTGAAACCGTTAGTCATCCGGATGAGATGAGTGTAGAGGAATTAGTAGGTGCTTTGCAAACTTATGAGATGACTTTTCCTACTAATCAAATTTCTTCCAAGTCTTCTTCTAAGCTTACAGGTATTGCGTTCAAATCAACAAAGGAAGAAGATGACGAATCGAGTTCCGACGATGAAATCTCTCTTGCCGATTTTGAAGAACAACTGGCGCGGATCACAAAGAAATTTCGTCGGAAATTTTGGAAGAATCGAACCGATGGATCTTCATCCACGAAATCATCTAAAGGATCATCGGGTTCTAAATCCTCTAAACTCAAAGGCGTTGCAAAACCTTCTAAAGAAAAAGAAAAAGATGATTTCGAAGGGGAAATCCGATGTTATCGATGCAAAGGCTACGGCCATATTTCAACGGATTGTCCTTCTAAGAAATCATACAAAAAGAAGGCTTTGCAAGCAAAAACTTGGGACGATTCTAGTTTCGATGAATCGACCTCAAGTGAAGAGGAAAAAGAAAAATTTGTTGCTTTTCATGCCTCTCAAATTCCCTCTTCTAATTTGTGCTTATCATCTTTAGTCACTGACTCTATTCCTTTGATTTTGCATGAAACATCAACATCCGGAGGAGAGTCATCAAGTGAGGGGGAGTCGGACGAAGAAGAACTCGTTGAGGCATACCAACAACTTCTTGCGGAATCAAAGAAGATGGCCAAGCATATCAAGAAGTTGAGGAAGCAACGACTTGAGGTTCAAGACGAGAATCAAGCTTTAAAGATCAAACTTCATGATCTCGAGGAGGAACGAGAGCATTTATTGGATAACAATAAAATCCTCCAAGAAAAGTTAAACCAATCGGAGACAAACGCAAAATCATATATGGACAAGATTGGTTTTCTAGAAAAGCAGTTTGAGGAGATTCATGTCACCAACCAAGCCTTGACCAAGCAAGTACATGAACTTAAATCCGACATACAAAGGCTTTCCACCGGTTCCAAGAAACTTGATTGTATGTCCGGATTAGGTCAAACATGCAAGGTTGGTTTGGGATATAAAAAGAACCAAACTGTGAAGGCTTCAAGTTCCACAATAAAATTGAAGGAAAGAACTTGTCACTTATGTGGACTTGAAGGACACTTGGTGAAGAATTGCCCGAAAAAGAAAAAGAATAATCCTTCGGCAACTTCATCTACAGAGCGGACTCAACGGAATCAAAAGACACATCAAGTTAAAGGAGTTCACTCAACCCACCAAAGGTCCGAGCCACAACATCAATCTTACAAGTGGATTATAGCGAGGCAAAGACCTAAGGTGGATCAACAGTCAAAGCGGACAACCCCCGGCCACAACGAATCAAGACAACCCAAAATCCAGCGATTTTGGATTCGGAAAGGTGATATCTTTCCTTGTCTTAAGTTCTAAATAGCTTTTGACTGTATGTAATGCTTTGATTGGTTTTTCCTTCATATTTTTCTTAATCTTTGCATTACATGTTTTTTCAATGCTCTTGGTTTTATGTTTTGTTTTTGAACAAAAGGTTTTTAACGAACAAGTACATTGAATAAAAAGGGCTTCACGTTCATTCACTCCAAATTAATTTTATATGGATTATCAACTTTACTCCATAATCATAATCTTGAAGATACTTCATTATAGGAGTTTTTGATAGTTATAAGCATCATATTTTAGAAATCATGTGTGATCTTTAGATGCTTAATCTATCTCGGTTGTGTGAATTCTTTGTGACAACACAAGTGCTATAAACATTTCTAAAAATCCTGTGTTGCACTCAAGAACAAAACACATTGAACTTAGATATCATTTTCTTAGAGAGCTAGTTGAATCAAATATTCTTCAACTTTCATATAATTCAACTGAAGATCAATTGGCTGACATTTTAACAAAACCTTTGGATCAAAAACGATTTATTCACTTGCGTAAGGCAATTGGAATGCTTTCCTTGAAATGATCTCATTTTTGAAACCAATCCTTAGGTTAGGTTTTGTTTTTGTGTTTTGTTCTTCATCTATGTTTGTACATAGGACATTAATTGAGCATTGGTCATATTGACTTTAATTGCATCTTTTCACGCATTTAGAAATCTATTATGCTTTTGACATCATAATATTTCAATGTTGCAATGATCATTTATGTTAATTAAGTCATCTTTTAAGTGATCAAAGTCAATTTCTCTCTCAATGATCTCTTGGTATAGTCATTATCTTATTTGACTGTTTAGTCGAGTATGAATGCGAGATCAATTTTTGGTTGAATACCTTATATATTAAATAATTGATAGCCAATTGAGGGGGAGTCAAAGAAAAGTAAAATGCTCAAAAGATGTGGAAAGAGTTACATCCCAATGAGGAGTGTGAAAACTACCACCACATGGAGGAAAAAGATACCCCATGTATGCCAAGCAAAGTTTTTTTTAAAAAATTGAAATGCATGTTGAAATACTTGACTCTGTCAAATTTCAAGGTTGGTATAAGGTGGGATTTTTAACGAAAGATGCTCAAAGAGCCACTCTCTTCAACAGATTGTCTAGATATATTATCTAACTTATCTGGGATTTCAAACATCTATTGATCTTGGTATTTCATTTTCTTTACCAAATTGATGATTTGATAAAGGCATTACGCATAAGATCATGTTAGATGTGATTGAAGTTGTTCAACTTTAAGGGTTTTAATTTTCATAAATTTTCGTTTCATTTTTGAGTATTTTTGATAGATTTGGTATAATCTATTTCTTGTTGCATGAAACGATGACTTTTGTTTAAAGTTGATGCGCTAAAGTGCTTACATACTTTTTCTGGTTTTTATGGAATTTTTCTAAATTATTCTGATGAAAGAAATTTGGAACATATACCTCAATTTCAAGAAAGGGTAGAATTCAAAATTGATGTCATTTGGAAATCTCCGTAAGTCATCTTTGTAAATCCGTTACATCTTGATAGAGTTTGGATCTCAAGATTATTTTTGATGACTTGTGTTTGATGAATATAACATGAAAAACTGTTTATAATGTTTTATCTTTGTTTTTCATGATTTAGGAGTAAATCTTTTTAATTTTGTGAAATTAATTGGATTGAATGGCATCTGTGTGAATTCATTGTTTAAAGCACTTAAATTGATTTCTTGATGGAATACAAATCGGTATTTCAAAAGATTCCAAAATCTGGATTTGTTTCAAGAAATTATTTGATTTTTGCTTTCTGGTACCGGTACGCAATCTGCATTTTTGTTATATACCGGAACTGAGCTTTTATTTCTCTTTCTCTATGAACTAATGTTGTTAGATTTCCTTTTGTCTAGTATTTCACTGTTTGACAATTTGTGACAAAAAGGGGGAGAAGAGAAATGACGGAGATGAGATCATCGAGATAGGACAAACAAAAAAGGGGGAGAACAGAAAATAATGATCGTATCACAAAGGGGGAGAACATGGAGAACATGAAGAACATGTTAGAGATGCTCAAAATAGGGGGAGATAAAGAAAAGATTGAAAGAGCCGAAAAACAAAAGAACCAAAAGAACAAATCAAATGTAGGATTTTAATTTCTAACGACTAACGTTTGATTTTGTTTGGAGTTTTGTTTTGCAGGAATTACATCACTTTAAGACTCCAAGTCCTAAGTCATAGAGTATGTTCTAGGACTGTTTGGTTCAAATGTAATTTTGTATTTATTGGATCTTTCACGCAAAGAAAATCAATGTTTTGGTGATAACATTGAATTTCGATTTTTTGTTTTAAGATGAGTGACTTGAGCGTTTTTATGTATTTTTGGGTTTTGTCACGAAATTGCCAAAGGGGGAGATTGTTAGGGCATTTTGGTGTTGGCATATTTCGTGAGTCAAGTCAGTGAGTTGAGTCGGAGTCTTAAAGGGATCAAATTGTCAATCAGCAATCAAAAACTTAGAGAAGATTCAACAAGAGCTCAAGTTGACACTCAGTGTCTTGAGTCTTGAAGATTGAAGATGAAGAATTGTGGATCAGTTACATCAATCTCAAGAAGAAAGTATTCAAAATGATCAGGTATGTTTAACTAAATAATTTTGGTGATCCGAATACTTCTTATAGTGTAGAAACACTTGGATGAATTTTTTATTGCATAAAAATCAAAAACTGGACATGGGACATGTTCAGGATCCGGATCAGACAGTCCAATCCGGATCCCGAAGGGTACTTGTTCATTGGCAAATCCAATCCGGAACATAGGCCAATTCCGATCCGGATCCCGAACCTTGGTCTTTGCTGAAATATATGAACGATCCGGATCGGGCATTTCAATCCGGATCCCGAACCTTTGTTTTTTCTGAAATTGTCTGTCTCGTTACGACAATCCGGATCGCCGTAATTCCGATCCGGATCGTCGTCCTGAAAAATTTCAGATAAGGTAAGTTTTTGATTCTTATCTCTTTCCAAAGGTTTCTAACCTATAAATAGACACTTAGGGTTTCTCAAGAACGTGGAATCAATACCGATCAATTTATAAAACACTTGAGAGCAACCCTAGAGGCTAGGTTTTTATCGTTCTTCTTTATAGCCTCTTTTAGGTCAATTCGACGGTTCTTCCAATATCTATCTTTTGTCGAATTGATCTAGTCTTTGCTTAGAGATTTCTTCTACAGTTCCTCAATGATAATCTAAGCAAAGGATCACCATCGAAGCCAATATTCTTACCGGCTGAGTTTGCGTCGTGGATTCGACGTGGCATCGTGGATTCGGTGTGCTAAAGGCGTTTCGTGGATTCGAAACGTGTGCTCGTGGATTCGAGTGGCGTTCGTGGATTCGAACGTGTGCAGTGGACGTGCAATCGGTGAGCGCAAGGTCCGAAGAAGTTGAAGGAGGGGTTTGAGTCCGTGGAGTCGGTAATCACCTTGTTATTCTTCTTTTCTTAGTGGATTGTTATTGCGTGTTGGTCCCGTGGTTTTTCTCCTGGATTGGAGTTTCCACGTAAATCTCGGTGTGTTGATTTTTATTTTCCGCATTGGTTTTTATTTTGCACTGAGATTTGTTTTTTAAATATTACACCTATTCACCCCCCTCTAGGTGTTTGATAGTACCTATTTAGATCCTTGTGGATCCTAAAAGCCAACACTATTGCATCAGATTGGGTGATTGGGGATCGGGCTATCTTTTGTGGAGGGTTTTCCCCCTTGATTGAGTCTCGATCCAGTCCTGCTGTATCAGGCTACTTGTGGTTACTTACTTTCCTCGTGTGGGTCGCTCCCCACGAGTGCCACTCCGGAGTGCGCGGCAGACAGACTTTGAGTCCTGGGGACTCCTTTTGCTTCGGTGTTATGCGTAGGCTGGCATACCCGTCGCGGCAGAGCAGGCAGTGCCAGTGTCCACTGGCGGTCAGATTGGGTCGTTTTGATAGGCTCCTTGATACTGATGCATCCTTTTCCCATCTTTGTTGGGTTATCATGTAGAGGCATATTAGGGATAGCATTTTCTCAGTTGTCATATTTATCCACACCCCTTTCTTTTCCTTTCCCTTTTTGCCTCTGATCACCTGGTGGGCATATCTGAGCTGAGGCTCTACCCACTAGGGGAGGCTACTATTTATAGTAGTACTTACCCCCATTGTCTTTTCTTGTTTCTTTCTTCCCCTTTGTTTTGCAGAGTCCTCCGTGGGAGTTACTGGGCCGTCAGCAACTGATCGAGGTAAGCAGATTGCGGACTAGATAGCGAGCCACCTGAGGGATGTAACGTGAGTTTTTGGTCACCCAGTCTTCTCAAACAGTGTTTATTATTTCTTTTTGGGTCTGGCTTCTGCCAGCTGTTTGTACTTTTGTGGTGAGCTGGGAGAGACATCTGTATTTATTTCCACTGTTGTACTCTTTTTACTTCCAGCTTCTGTCTGAGATACAGTGGTTTTAGTTTAGCTCTGATTTTTATGCTCTTTTATTATTATTTCTTATATCTGAGCAGGTTACCGACGCTTCGTGCATGTGGGAAATACCGCATGCACGGCGGATCTGTAGACGAGCCCTGGTTCTGGTTACACCCGGGGCGTGACATTCGGCCCCTCTCGATTTAAGTGGGAAAAATATCTCAACTCAAAGCTCTAAACTCACGGCCGGAGATGCTCCACAGCCAGAACCACAAAGAGTCCGAAAACCCCGGGAGCCTACTACCTACGACCTCAATCAAACAAGAACAGGGTATAGGTGTAGCCTCCCGTTGTTTTCGGCCCAAGAATGAAACCAGCCCTTAGAACCCAGATCACTCCCCCGGTCGAGGGAGGGATTTTTAGGAAAAAAAGATGGCCTTTATTATAAAATATCATTTTCACTCAACCCCCTAGGGTGAGGATAAAATTGCTCTTTTTGAAAGCCGTTTTGAACTAAGAAAACCAACTTTTATAGATTTTAGTTCGTGAAAAATCAGTTGAAAACAAGTTTATTTGTAATGTACCAGATTTATGGTATATAAATAATATAAATAAAAATGGTATGAAATACTATTTTTATTGGATTCAGAGAAAAGTGCTAAATTATGGTTTATTCAAAATAGGGGAGAGTGTAGTACATCGATTTCCGCGAAAAGGCGAAGTTCAGCAAAAATACTTGTAACGCATTTCAAATGTGATTACAAGTGAGTTGGAAGCATTTCGAATCGATACAAAAGTCATCGAGTCGAAAAGTGAGTTGGAGTTGAGAAATTGATGCTTCAATTGTGAAGCACAGGTCCTTGTTTGGCAATTTCCGCAAAAAGTGCGAAATTCAGCAAGAATACTTGTAACACATTTCAAATGTAATTACAAGTGAGTTGAAAGCATTTCGAATCAATACGAAAGTCATCGAGTCGAAGAGTGAGTTGTAGTTGGAAATCGAAGCTTCAAGCTTGTAAAAGGTAGACCCACGTTCGCCGAATTCGCAAAATGGCGAAATGCGCCGAGAAGACTTGTAACATGTTTTAAATATGATTACAGTCGAGTTCGGTGCGTTTCGGGCTGACGCGAAGGGCATCGGGTCGAAAAGTGACTTGAACCCCAAGGACTTAGCAAATTCTGGAATTTCTGAAATTCGTAATCACGAAGCATTTTCGGGGCTCTCTTTCGAAGGCTTAGAGTGGCCCAAAAATTTAAAAGAAATCGTGGAGTGTCTCACAAAAGTTTTCTGAGTAAAACGGGTGAAAAACCTAGGTGAGCGATTAAGGAAAAATTGGAGAACGAAGCGAAGAAAAATGCTTCGTAAATTCTGAAACTGCAGTTTTTGACAGTGCAGTTTATCGCGAAGTTTTTTCGGGGCTCTCTTTCGAAGGCTTAGAGTGGCCCAAAAATTTAAAAGAAATCGTGGAGTGTCTCACAAAAGTTTTCTGAGTAAAAGGGGTGAAAAACCTAGGTGAGCGATTATGGAAAAATTGGAGAACGAAGCGAAGAAAAATGCTTCGTAAATTCTGAAACTGCAATTTTTGACAGTGCAGTTTATCGCGAAGCTTTTTCGGGGCTCTCTTTCGAAGGCTTAGAGTGGCCCAAAAATTTAAAAGAAATCTTGGGGTGTCTCACAAAAGTTTTCTGAGTAAAAGGGGTGAAAAACCTAGGTGAGCGATTAAGGAAAAATTGGAGAATGAAGCGAAGAAAAATGCTTCGTAAATTCTGAAACTGCAGTCTTCGACAATGCAGTTGATCGCGAAGCATTTTCGGGGCCCTCTTTCGAGGGCTTAGAGTAGTTCAAAAATTTAAACAAAACCGTGGAGAGTTTAAGCAAAATCTGTAGAGTAAAAGGGAGAAGGAAAATTTTGATTTCAATTTTCCAGTTGACGGCAAAACGCGGAGAAAGAGGGCTATCCGAATTTTCTTCCTGCAGGAGCAAATTGCAGGAATTGGGATAAATTGGGAATTTCCTTTGTAAGTTGGGGCATTTTAGTAAATTTACTTATTTCCCCAAACTACCCCCCCTGCAGGAGTAAATGCTCTCTCTCTCCCTCATTTGAACCCACTCTCTCTCTCTCTCCCTCTCTCAGCTAAGCAGGAAACGAAAGAGAGAGAAAGAAGAAAAGAAGAGGAAAGAAGAAGAAGAGGAAGAAGAAGGAGAAGAAGGAAAAGAAGGTCATTTTCTTTCCTCTCCCTCTCTGTGGTTTTAAAAGGTGCTCCTCTTCTTCTCATTTTTTTTTCTCTACTACACAGAAAAGTAAAAGAAAACAAAAAAAAAAAAAAGAGAGAAAATGGGGGGTGGCTTGCTGCTGCCGTTGGCAGCAGCATTTGCCGCAGCTGCTGCTGCTCCAAGGCAGCAGCAGCTGCGTAATGCAGCTGCTCAGCTGCTGCTGCTACTAAGCAGCAGCAGCTGAGCAACATGGCAGCAGCTGCTGCTGCTATAGGCAGCAGCAGCTGCCCTGGTTACAGCTGCTGCTGCTATTATAGGCAGCAGCAGCTGCCTTGGATTACAGCTGCTGCTGCTGCCCATGGCAGCTGCTGGGTAGCAGCAGCAGCAGCAGCTGCCCTGGTTACAGCTGCTGCTGCTATTATAGGCAGCAGCAGCTGCCTTGGATTACAGCTGCTGCTGCTGCCCATGGCAGCTGCTGGGCAGCAGCAGCTGCCTTGGTTGCGGCTGCTGCTACTGCTATGGGTAGCAGCAGCAATTGCTACAGCTGCTGCTGCTATCGAAGAAAGAAAAAGAAGAAATGAAGAAAACATAAGAAAGAAGAAAGAAAAAAAAAAAAAAATTTAAAGGAAAAGGAAAAGAAAAGAAAAGAAGAGAATTTCTTTCTCTTCTCTTTCCTTCAGTGAGCAAAAATCATAATTGAGGGAATTGCTCAAATGGGGTTCTCTCTAATTTTTGAATGCAAATTCTTGATTTTCGCCAATGTGCGAAATCGGTAAATTGGGAAAAATTGCTCAAATTGAGCTTTTCTCAAATTTTGAGAGCGTTTTGACCCCGGATCGAGTTGAGCAAGTTTCTTTTTGGCAATATGCCATGGGATGACTATTCTCCTCTCATTTTTATGAACCGATCAAAAATTAGCCCTTTTGGTGGGGGAAAATGACCAAATATTATTCTCCCCTAAAAAATTGAGCTTTTCTCAAATTTTTGAGGGCATTTTGACCCCGAATCGAGTTGAGCAAGTTTCTTTTTGGCAACATGCCATGGGAGGATTATTCTCCTCTCATTTCTACGAACCAATCAAAAATTAGCCTTTTGGTGGGGAAAAATGACCAAATAGGAATTTTTCCCTTTAAGTTGTCAAAAAGGGGTTTAGTTAATTTTATCGCCTTAATGAAATTAGTGAACCATGTAATAACAATTGCTTTATCTTTTGCTTTCCTTATAATGTAGGGAAGCCTCACGGATCCAAGGAGCTGAAATTGTCTCCTTTTGGAACTAAGGGAATCACATCGAGGTGGGGGATTCTGCCGAAATTGGGTGACCTCTCCCCTTGCTCCTTTGCTTTTCGATCCAGAAGCATGATAGTAGCCTGTTTGAGGCGTTAGGGAATCATGATAATAGTGGCATGCGTAGGAGATAAATATTATTTTATGATGAATATGGAAATAATTGCATGTGTAGATGTAATCAATTGTTGTGATCATGTTAGGGTATAACCCTAGGAATCATGTGAAAGCATAAGGAAAAGGAAATGCATGTTGGTAGTAAGACTTAGGAGAAAACCTAGATTTAGGTTTAACGAGTGGCATGATGACCTAGGAGATACACCTAGGTGGACGAGTGGCATTAACTTAGGGAATAATCTAAGGTTAAGAATAGAGTGTTAAACATAGAGTCAGAGAACTCTAGGTTAAACAAGTTATGGAACTTAGGTAAAGGAACCTAAGATGAACTAATAGGGTTAAACTCTAGTGATGAAATAGAGTTAGTGCAACCCTAGGTTAAACATGGAACAGGAAAATAGAGTTAGTAAAACTCTAGGATTTAGTGAGAAATCAGGAAACAGGGGGATCAGATTCCCAAGTTAAAGAATTAAATAATGTAACCCCAGAAAGTCAAAGGACGTCTGGGTAAATGGATCAATTAGTTTAACTTCGATCTGAGTTAAATAAAAGAGAATGGAAATAGGGTTAATAAGCTCTAAGTTAGATAAAACTGAGAGTAACTAATGTCCTAGTGACATAGTGTAGTGATATAGTGCAACCTTAAGGGTAATTGAAGCTTAGGGTTGTGAATTGAGTACAAGGAAAGTGTAAAAGTGGCTAGGAAACTAAAGATATTGCCAAGTGGCAAAACAAGTGGAAATGGAAATGAACAAGTTGTTCAAACTTAAATTGGTGTTAGAGACACCCAAATTATCCTAGGGTAAAGAACTTAGGATAAAAGAAAATAAAGCTTAAGTGAGAGCTAAAAGTGGTTAATAAGCAAGACAAGCAAATTGCTTGAAATAAAAGAGAAAAGTAAAAGAGAAGCATTGAGGCATGAATGCTAACGGGAGGGTTGAGCATATGTCACTCCCGGGTGGATGAGTGCCAAGGTGCCTTAAACTCATCTGAACATAAAGTGTAAAGAGAATGGTTAAATAAAGAGAATGATTAATGAAAGGTAAAAAGGATAAGATAAAATGTATTGGGCTGAGCACTACGGGAGGCGATGCTACAACCTATTCTTGTTTAATTGGGGCTGTGGGCATTCGTCTTTTGGAACCCTCGGACCTTGTGAAAGAAAAGCCTAAATGGCCCTTGGGAGGGTTGAGCACATGTCACTCCCAAGTGAATTAAAGAATTAAAGCTAAGTTGCCAACGGGAGGGTTGAGCATATGTCACTCCCGGGGGAAGTGTGTGAGCAAGACTCAGCTTCCCAAGTAAAGGCAAAGCAAAGAGCTAAAGGCAAAAGAAAAGATAAAGATAAAACGGGCGGACCTACGGAGGAAACGTGACCCTTGTTGGAGGCGCAGGCAGTTTCCCGCTCCAGGGCAGTGACCCATCTGGCACGTTTCTGCCGTAGGACGGGGTAACACTTGCGGGTGTTATCGACAACCTTAGAAATCTTATCTTATGGTAGCAGGTGTCACGCCCCGGGGGTTTGCTTTAGCAGAAATGGTTCGCAAAAGTCGTACATTTGACGTATAAATTTTTTTTTTTTGATAAAAAGGAAAACCTTTCTTCCCCGGCGCGTGCCCAGACCCGCCGCATATACAGGATCTCTCTGCAAACGGACAGAGTCTCCCCTGTATATGCACGGCGTAGCGTTTAGCACATGTTCCAAACATAAACAACCATTCAATCACAACGGTCACTAACATACAACTAAGTACCATAGCTTATTAAAATGCACGGCCGATCAATTTGAAAAGATAAATCCACAGTCGTTGAAAATGCGCCTACCTGGCACTCAGATTTTGAAAACGCGTTTCGAAAACAACATAAATCCACAGGGTTTTAAAAACAGTGCCCACACGACACTCAAGTTTTGAAATTCATTTTCGCAATCCATAAATCCACAGGGTTTTGAAATCAGTGCCCACACGACACTTAGATTTTAAAAACGGTTTTCGCAGTCTTTTCTTTGGTTTTATTCTCCTTTTTTTTTCCAAACGGCCAACAGAAATAAAAGGGAAGATAAATAATGAGAGGAAAAAGTAAACCATGCCGACATCCACACCGACCCCACGAGGGTATCGAGAACCACACAAGTGACTACAAACGCAAATGAAATGTAAAGGTAAAAGAAAGAATACAGTCCGGGGTCCCCAGCGACCCAGAAGCTCCTGCCCCGTCCTCACCGTCGCCTACCTTCCCCCCCGTCTGGACCCTGTCACGAAGTGGGAAGTTAGTGACGAATAATAGTAGAGCAGGAAACATAGTAAAACAAACCGTGAAGACAACCGGAGCAACCACCCTCTCAAGAGGGAAAAATAACCTGTACTCCTGTATCCTGCAATACCCGGCCACGTCGGACAACTAAACCGACGGCCCATACCGTACCTGCAAAAACCCGACCACGTCGGACAACTAAACCGACGGGTCGCACCGCTCGCACCTCGGCGCCTCAAACCCCACAACTACAGGGGCCCCACTACGTCACCTCGTGGGTATACACGGGTCAGAGACCGCTTTTTCGGAAAAGCGCACCCTTGCGGTGGCCAAACCACGGGTGCGCGTGCTGCAGCCTCGAGCAAAGTATCCATAACCGCTATCATGTTAGCACCACAATGTATGAACAAGAGTAAAATAGTAGCATGTGTAATCAAAGTGCCCCGCTAACAAGTATAATCGAAGGTGAAACGGTAACATGTAACATCTGGAGTAAAACGGTAACACGTAACTACTAGAGTAAACCGATAACATGTAACTACTAGAGTGGAGCGATAACATGCAACATCTAAAGTAACGATAACATGTAGCATCTAGGGTGGAACGATAATATGTAATATCTAAAGTGGAACGGTCATCGGAGACCGACGCTAGACACCACACTCAACCCACCTGTCGCTAGTAGCAATCCACGCTCGGCTCCCTCGCGTCCCGGCACGCCCGCACGGACTCCCACACCCACCTGCCGCAAGGGAAAGTCAGCACTCAGACTCGGATAAAAAATCACGACAATCCGCCTCTCCCGATTTGCGTGCCCCGTCTGGCGCCCGGTCCTGGGCGGCTCCCCGCCCGCACGCGGGGCTGGGCACGGGCCCGGCCCCGTGCGGGTCACCCCCGCACGCGGGGCTGGGCGCGTGCCCGGCCCCGTGCGGGTCACCCCCCCGCACGCAGGGCTGGGCACGAGCCCGGCCCCGTGCGGGTCACCCCCGCACGCGGGGCTGGGTGCGTGCCCGGCCCCGTGCGGGTGACCCCCGCACGCAGGGCTGGGCACGAGCCCGGCCCCGTGCGGGTCACACCGCCGGAGTCGGAATCCAAAACCGATCGCGCCGCCGGTCTCCGTTTTGCGAGCTTTATTATCCAAAAATACCCGCGAGCCCCGACGGTCTGCCCAGAAACAAAGAATATTAAGTCACCCCCGGATCCCCTTGGTCGAAAAGCGGTTTAATAAAAGTTCAAAGGAAAGTCCAGAAAGACAAGTAAACCCGCGGTTATCACACCACTCACCTCTTAAAAACGAGTTTCGTCCTCGAAACTCAGACCCGGGTGGTGGTGAAGAGGTCGGGGTAGCACTCCCTCATTTTAGATTCCAGCTCCCATGTTGCTTCTCGCTCCTCGTGGTTGCTCCAGAGTACTTTCACGTAGGGGATGGCTCGATTTCGTAGTGATTTGTTTTCTCTTGCCAGGATTCTCACAGGGGCTTCCTCGTAGCTCAGGTCTTCCTTAAGGTCGAGTGTAGAGACGTCCAGAATGTGTGATGGATGGGAGAGGTATTTACGGAGCATTGAAACGTGGAAGACGTCATGGACTCGGTTGAGGTTTGGTGGTAGGGCAAGGCGGTAAGCCACTGGGCCAATGCGTTCCAGAATTTTGAATGGCCCCACAAACCGTGGGCTCAGCTTGCCCTTCAGCCCGAAACGCTTGATTCCTCTGGACAGCGAGACCCGCAAAAGCACGTGTTCCCCCACTTGGAATTCTAAGTCGCGGCGCCTTTGGTCTGCGTAGCTCTTCTGTCGACTCTGGGCTGTCACGCCCCGGGTGTAAACCAGAACCCGGGCCCGTCTACAGATCCGCCGTGCATGCGGTATTTCCCACATACACGAAGCGTCGGTAACCTGCTCAGATATAAGAAATAATAATAATAGAGCATAAAGTCAGAGCTGAAATAAAACTACTGCATCTCAGACAGAAGCTGGAAGTAAAAGAGTACAACAGTGAAATAAAATACAGATGTCTCTCCCAGCTCACCATTAAAATACAAACAGCTGGCAGAAGCCAGACCCAAAAAGAAGTAAACAAAAACTGTCTGAGGAGACCAGGTACCCAAAATGTCCAGCTACAACCCTCGGGTGGCTCTCTATCTAGTCCGCAATCCGCTTACCTCGATCAGTTGCTGAAGGCCCAGCAACTCCCGCAGAGGACTCTGCAAAACAAAGGGGAAGAAAGAAACAAGAAAAGACAATGGGGGTAAGTACTACTATAAACAGTAGCCTCCCCTAGTGGGTAAAGCCTCAGCTCAGATATGCCCACCAGGTGATCAGAGGCAAAAAGGGAAAGGAGAAGAAAAGGGGGGGGAAGGGGGTGCAGATAAATGAAGCAACTGATAAAATGCTATCCCTAATATGCCTCTACATGACCAGCCAACAAGTAAGGAGAAAGTGATGCATCAGTATCAAGAAGCCTGTCAAATCGACCCAATCTGACCGCCAGTGAACACTGGCACTGCCTGCTCTGCTGTCGAACTCAAGAACCCCGCATGGTGCCCGGCGCTCTGCACCGTGGAAAGCCTACTCCGGAGTGGCACTCGAGGGGAGCGACCCACACGAGTAAAGTATCACTGTAACAAGCATCTCTGTAACCACTGTCTCATAATAGCAGGACTGGATCATGACTATGATCAAAGTGGGAAACTCCGTCCACTAAAGAAAGCCCGATCCCCAAAACACCCAATCTGATGCAATAGTAACAACCCGGTCAACCACCCAAGATCCGTGGTCGCCGCAACACCCTGTCAAAAGCCCAACCTGTCCCAAATCCCCAATACCTGACTACACTGTCCAACACACGTTCGAACCTGAGCGACTATGCCGCAAGTCTATCAATAATAGAAGAAGAAAAGAATAAAAGCATGGTTTCTCCTAAGTCAAGTCCCAAAAGATAGTATAGCAGTAAAAGATGACATAATTAAGTGACCCATTTAATCATGCAATGTCTCAATATTTTGTCCATTTTCCAAGAATAATCAGTTTAGAGAATAAAGGCTAAGGTGACAGTCACATATGCACAATCATCCATTTTGCAGTCCTCAATTACTATTCTGCCCCTAAACATGCAGTCCAGAAAAATTAAGCGATTAAATAAAGTAATCATTCTAACAACAACTTATCATGGATCAAATCACCAATAATTAGTTCCCTAGAGCATGCAAGTCTACCAACAACCAATTAGCATCATCAAATCAGGGGTACTCTGATATTCCTAGTGGGCATACCAAAGGAGAGGAGTACAACAGCCACCCACCTGAAGTGCGAACTGTCCGGATCCGTACAGATGAAAATACCAAAAACTCCAATTCCTTGCTGCAACAATTTCAGCACACCCGTAATACTCCTGGTACAATACAAAGTCCACTAAATACACTTAGGCTCCCAAATATTGCTCTTATAATCACATACCACATCTGTCTCAAAACTGTTAAATTATCACCTGCAGAAAGTGCCCAAAAAATTCCAAGAAAAATATCACGGCGATCCTCGCGTCGATAGCTTCGCAACGGTACCTTGCACTCCCAAATCTGAGTTCGGTAAGTCAAGATATAAATTCGGCAAGGGGGAAACATCATACAAAAATCTGTGCTAAAAACTGTGCACTGTTCACTGAGAAAACAGTGATTTTCACCTCGAAATAATCCTCTGGAAAATCCAAGAAAAATACGAGCGTGTTCCTCGCGATCTGTAGATGAAAAAGTTGTACAAGAACGTTCCCGTCTGACGCTCGTGCGCGAAGATATGGCCTCCCCAATCAGCTGCTGTCTCAAAATCCCTCACAGAACAAGGGGGACCATTGTTACCTCGGGATCCGAGCCAAGAAGTCAAAATGAGAAAGAGTGATCAAAATAAAAGATGAAGCCCTACCTCTTAGGAGTCTGTCGGCGCAAGAATCACAGAAGAAGGATCTCGAGGTAGCCCAGGAGAGCTAAAACACCGCTGCTGCGCCGAAAAAGAACACAGGAACCACAACGTCGCGCCGCACCGTAAAATCCAAAACCTTGGGATGCGTGGACTCAGAAATTCCGAAACTCTGTAGCAAGAACCAGAACTCGAAGATGAAAATCTTCACTGAAGGGAGCTCGGGGAGATGGAGCTTCGAAGTGGCAAAAATGGCTAAGTGAAACTCCCTCGGATGCAACCATGAAGAAAAACCAAATCGAACAATTCCCAAAATACCAGCTGTGTCCCCAAAACAGCAAACATCGGTAGAAGGCCTATAAAACGCCGCCACGTGTCCCCTCCAAGGTCAACAGCGCACAGTGCGCGGCGTCAGCGCGGCATGGCGCGCACGCGGCCCGAGGCAACCAACCCTGTTTCGTGGACCGGGTGCACAGAACCGACCAATCACACCATGCCACGTGTCACCCTTCGGTCCACCGTGCACCCGAAGAAATTCCGTGGACCGCGTCTCCTGGACCAACCAACCATAAGCCGCCACGTGGCACCGCCCTGGTGCACGCCCGCCGCCGTGGACCGCGCGCCTGCCCGCGGCTGCCCGCGCCGCACGCCGCCGCTGTGCCGCCTGCCCGAGGCTGCGCCGCCGCCCGCCGGCGCTGCCCGCCGCCGCCAGCCGCCGCCGGCGATCGCCGGAACAGTAAAATTACTGTAGCACCTCCAAAAATAACAATTAAATAGCCCATCTTGATCGTTTTCGTGCGCTGATTCCAAAAACGGGGTCCATTTCTTCAAAATCCACTCCTAAAATTTGCCGGAGGCTCCCGGAAAGGTATCTTTGATCCGAATTTCGCGTCAAGTCCAACTTTGATATCCAAATTGCGCGGAAACACCACTAAACATCCGACGGGGTCTCCCGGTTACCCACGTGATCCAATTGAAGCCCCGAGTTCAGCACTTGTGTCCAAATTGGCGCACGAACACCGCCAAGATGCCCCATAGGCCTCCAGAAGCTGCTGGTGACACTGTAGAAGCCCTGCAAAGATCCGGGTCACCACATCCTCCCCCACTAAAAGGAAGTTTCGTCCTCGAAACAAAAATAATGCAGGACAGGCGTACCTCAACCAGAAGTCTCGAACAAGAAGGGGTAGGCATCTCTCATCTCTGTCTCCAGCTCCCATGTAGCCTCTCGCTCCTCATGATTGCTCCACAGGATCTTCACATATGGAATGGCCCGGTTGCGCAATTCCCTCACCTCACGTGCGAGAATCCGCAACGGGCGCTCCTCGTAGACCAAGTCCTCGCCGATCTCCAACGAAGTGAAGTCAATCACGTGCGACGGGTCAAAAACATATCTCCTCAGAGCTGAGACGTGGAAGACATCATGAACTCCGGCCAGGCGTGGGGGTAGAGCAACTCTGTAAGCCACAGGACCAACTCTGCCAAGAATCTCAAAGGGTCCAATATAGCGGGGACTGAGCTTCCCCCGCACTCCAAATCTACGGACCCCCTTCGAGGGCGAGACCTTCAAGAAGACATGATCACCAACCTGAAACTCTAGGTCTCGTCGTCGAGTGTCGGCATAGCTCTTCTGACGACTCTGGGCTGTCTGAAGATGTCGGCGAATAATTCTGACTTTTTCCTCGGCCTCCAAAAGCAAATCCGGTCCCAAAGTCCTCCTCTCACCCACGTCACTCCAGTACAAGGGGGACCGACACCTGCGTCCGTACAACGCCTCAAACGGAGCCATCTGGATGCTCGCCTGATAGCTGTTGTTGTACGCAAACTCAACCAAAGATAAGTGTCGGTACCACCCTCCTCCAAAATCCATAACGCACGCTCTCAACATATCCTCAAGGGTCTGTATGGTGCGCTCTGACTGACCATCGGTCTGTGGGTGGAAAGCGGTGCTAAACCTGAGCTGAGTCCCCAATGCCAATTGTAAACTCCCCCAAAAGCGCGACACGAATCTCGGGTCCCTGTCTGAAACAATCGAAGCAGGCACACCATGAAGCCTCACCACCTCATCCAAATACAACTGCGCTAGACGCCCCAGTGGCCAAGTCATCTAAATCGGTAAGAAGTGCGCCGACTTGGTGAGTCTGTCTACAATAACCCAGACAGCATCTGCCCCGCTCTGTGCCCTCGGCAATCCAGTGACGAAATCCATAGAGATGTGGTCCCACTTCCACTCGGGAATTGGGAGACTCTGCAATTTACCAGCAGGAACGCGATGCTCTGCCTTCACTTGCTGGCAAGTTAAACAGTGAGCTACGAATCTCCCAATATCCCGCTTCATTCCGGGCCCCCAAAACTGTGCCTTGAGGTCCTTATACATCTTAGTACCTCCAGGGTGGATGGTATAAGGTGTACAATGGGCCTCCCTTGTAGAGTTATTTAGGATCCACAAGGATCTAAATAGGTACTATCAAATACCTAGAGGGGGGTGAATAGGTGTCATATTATAAAAACCAATCTCAGTGCAAAAATAAAAACCAATGCGGAAAATAAAAGTCAACACACTGAGATTTACGTGGAAACTCCAATCCAGGAGAAAAACCACGGGACCAACACGCAATAACAATCCACTAAGAATTGAAGAATAACAAGGTGATTACCGACTCCACAGACTCGACCCCTCCTTCAAGTTCTTCGGACCTTGCGCTCCACCGATTGCACGTCCACTGCACACGTTCGAATCCACGAACGCCACTCAAATCCACGAGCACACGTTTCGAATCCACGAAACGCCTTCAACACACCGAATCCACGGTGCCACGTCGAATCCACGACGCAAACTCAGCCAATAAAGAAATATAGGCTTCGATGGTGATCCTTTGCTTAGATTATCATTGAAGAACCGTAGAAAGAATTTCTAAGCAAAGTTTAGAGCAATTCGACAAAAGATGGATCTTGGAAGAACCGTCGAATTGACCTAAAAGAGGCTAAAAAGTAGAACGGTAAAAACCTAGCCTCTAGGGTTGCTCTCGAGTGTTTTCGGTATCGGTCGTGCTATTCGAGAAACCCTAAGTATCTATTTATAACCCTTGGAAACATATTAGAGTCGGTTTAGGAAACTTTTTCCGAGGTAACATTGTGTACCGGTACCACTTATCATGTTCCGGTACTCAATGGTGCAAAACACAGATCTTTCCAGAACCGCGACCACGTCCACTTCCAGTGGCCATCAAAATCACTAGTGCAAGTAGCCATGAAAATGCCATTTCCTACAAAGAACACAATGCACTATGATTTGATCGTATAGGAAGGTTTAAACATGTCTAAGAAACATTCTAAACATGTCACAATTGATGATTCATCATTCAAAATTCATTTATATCAAAAGCCCTAATTCTCAATTTTTCTATGTTAAGAACATATGAAAATGTTATATTCAAGCAAATAAGTATGGAAACATGAATCTAATTGCATAGAGAACAACCATTTATGTTCTAAACATGAAATAGGGATAATTTATGCAAGAGATTTCATTTGAAGCAAAGATCTACTCAAAAATCTCTAAAAACAACATCAAAACCTAAAAACTAGGGTTTTGAAGTTAAAGAAACCAAGATTAATGAAGAAACTTACAAATGAGAGCAACAAATCTCTTGATCTTGAAGAGAAAACCCTTTTGAGAAGTTTTAGAGAGAGAGAGGGAGTGTTTTGAAATGGGAGAGATGGAATAAACAACTTGGATTCCGGAATATAAAGTAATCCAGTCCGCGTACCGGTACCAAAAGTCGCGTACCGGTACACAGTGCAAAATCTGAAAATCCATCGTTCGGGTTCCGGATTGAAAATTCCTTTGATCCGGATCCGCAAAGGTAGTTCCGGTACTAAACATGGAGTACCGGTACGCAAGTGTGAAACAGGGATTTTCATGATTCGGGATCCGGATTGGGTTTTCTGATCCGGATTCTTGGTTCAGGTACTAAAATTCATGTTCCGGTACACCAGAGCCAAAAAGCAAAAATTTCTTGAAACAAATCCAAATTTTGAAAACTTTTCAAATACCGATTTGTATTCCATCAAGAAATAAGTTTAAGTGCTTTAAACAACGAATTCACACTTCATCAGAATAATTTAGAAAAATTCCATAAAAACCAAAAAGAGTATGTAAGCACTTTAGCGCATCAACTTTAAAGAAAAAGTCATCGTTTCATACAACAAGAAATAGATTATACCAAATCTATCAAAAATACTGTAGAGTCCTAGCATTCCAATACCTTTGTATACCTTCTTTTCATGACGGGATTGTTAGGAAAACCGTTCACTGTGTTTTCCGCAATGGACTGGCCTGGACCGCGAGTATTTTTCTGCGACTGAGCTTGAAAAACGGAGGACGGCTAAACGAACGGATTCGGATTCCGACTTACGGATCTCCCGGAATGGGGCCAAAGCGTTTGCCTTTGAGTGGTGCATCGGAATCCGTGCTGTGTGGCCGGCACGCTTTTTGAGGCGGTCGGACGGGATCCGTCCCTGATCAGTTTTCTTTGATCTTTTTTATGTTATTGGTTTGCTTTAATTATTTTTGTAATACCTCGACCTTCCGGTTTCCGTTTTGGTTTTAATTGAATCTTCTTAGTGTTAGAGTGGGGGGTTGAAAGTTCGAGAATTTTTGGGTTGACCGTCAGGGTTTGCGGGTATTTTTAGGTGGTAGAGCTCGCAAAATGAGGAACGGCGGTGCGATCGGTTCTGGAATCGGACTTACGGATCTCCCGGAATTGGGATTTGAAACTCCCGGTGACTGTAAAGTGCCCCGAGATTCGTGCGTGGTAATTTGCACGATTTTCGAGGAAGTCCGAGTCAGACCTTTACCTAGGGTTAATTGGAGGTTTTCATAAATAGCCCCCTTTTCGTTGTAAACCCTTTTTCTTTTCCTTTGGAGAACGGGAACGGCGAGGGAAAAAGGAGAAAAAGGGGGGAACCCTCCTCTCGTGGAGCATCACGCTGGTGACGAGAGGGACGATCCACTTTCTCCTTCCTCGCGGGATCACGGTAAGCGATCGGGGCAAACCCTCTCGTTGTTTTCCTTCTTTTGCAATTTCTGTGGGGTCGAGGGTTTAGGCGGTAGTTGTTCGGTTGTCGCGCGACGTGGGTTTTGTGGTAACGGGAAGCCGCCGCCGCCGTTGTAAAACGGGAGGCCGCCGCCGCCGTTATCGTACTCACGGGGTCGCCGCCGCGGTCGCCGTGTTCGCGGGGTCATCACCGGAGCCGCGGGAGACGAAAACAAGGGTTTACTGTTCATCCAGTACGGTTCCAGGCCACGCGGTCCACGGGACCAGGCGTGCACCCGGCGCACGCCTACACAGCTCGGAGAGGCGGACCCGGTGCACAAGCGCGTGCGCCAGCCCAGCCCGGGCCGCGCGGTGCACGCGCCAGGCGTGCACCCGGCGCACGCCCCCGCGACCGATGGTGCGGACCCGGTGCACGGGCGCGTGCGCCAGCCCGGCCCAGGCCGCGCGGTGCACGCGCCGGGCGTGCACCCGGTCTTCGCCCTCGCACCCGCGGAGGACGTGGACCCGGTGCGCGCCTCCCGCTGTGCGCGGCCCGGCCCAAGCCGCAGCGGTCCACCGCTGCGGCGCGCTCCCGGTCCACACCGTCGGCGACTGTTTTCGTGGACCCGGTCCACGCCTGGACCGTGCACCAGACTTCAGCCAAAGAGCCCAGAAGCTCCGTTTTTGGCCCGTTTCGCCCCGTTTTTGGGTGTTTTCGACCACGACGATGTTATTAATGATACTTCTTACTGTAGTTCATTTCGGGCACAAGGTGGGAACGTTTTAACTGAAGTTTCCGCACACTCTCTTCTCTGCATTTCAGGTGGGTACCCCTTAGAACCCCTTTGTGCGTATTCTTGTTACTTCTATGTTTCATTGTCACCTTTTTGGTAGCGACCAAGTGTCGCGGTGCCCTATAGTATGTATACGTATGTGGGTTTTTATTTGGAGACTTAGCATGGCATTTCCGGCACTTGTGATTAACTCTATTTATGCAATTAACCGCGATATTGTTGATAGTCATTATGGTTCTTGTTATTTAATTATACGTGGTTGATAGTCTCTATGTTTCTCGCTACTTGATTATGTACGATGTTCTTGGTTATTATGCTCGAGGCTGCAGCACGCGCACCCGCGGTTTGGCCACCGCAAAGGGTGCGCTTTTCCGGAAAAGTGGTCTATGACCCGTGTATACCCACGAGGTGACGTAGTGGGGGCCCCCGTAGGTGGGGGGTTTGAGGCGCCAAGGTGTGAGCGGTGCGACCCGTCGAGGTAGGTGCTCGACGTGGTTTACCGAGGTAGGTGCTCGGTTTGGTTTCCCGAGGTTGGTGCTCGGTTTGGTTTCCCGAGGTTGGTGCTCGGTTTGGTTCTCCGAGGTTGGTGCTCGGTCCGGGTTGCCGGGGCAGGTGCCCGGGACAGGTTATGCAAGGTTACTGTCGATTGCACGATGAGGAGGGCGGTCGCTCTGGTTTTACTGCGGTTTGCTTTATTTATAGCCCTAGTTGCTTTCGTGCTTTATTTCCTGGTCACTGACTTCCCACTCCGTGACAGGTTCGTCCAGGGTTGAGCGCTAGGACGACGGTGAGGCCGTGGCAGGGGTATTTTTGGTCTTCGAGGCCATAGACTGTATGTACTTCTTATTCTGCTCATTTCATTACCTGTTAGTAGCTTACTATGTGGATCGCGATACCCTTGTGGGGTCGATGTGGATGTTGGAATATCTTTTATTACCCTTATGGGTGATTGTTTTGCTTCCCCGGATTGGCCGCTTTCAAACGACAAAAGGAAAGATAAAAGAAAATATTTCGAAAACCGTTTTTAAAATCTGGGTGTCGTGTGGGCACCATTTTAAAACCCTGTGGATTTATGGCTTGCGAAAACCGTTTTGAAAATCTGGGTGTCGTGTGGGCACCATTTTAAAACCCTGTGGATTTATGTATTTCGAAAACCGTTTTGAAAAACCTGGGTGCCGTGTGGGCGCCGCTTTTAAAACTTGTGGATTTATTCTTTCAAAATTTGTCGGCCTCTTTAATACATACGGAAAATGGTTGTATGATTTGACTGTTGAACTAGTGTGGTTAAAGTGATGATTGTGTGGTTGTTGTAGTCAGGACGCCGTGCATATGCAAAGGAGACTCCGCCCGTTCGCAGAGTGAATTTGTATATGCGGCGGGTCTGGGCACGCACCGGGGGAGTTTGGTTTCAAAAAAAATATATACACGCAAATTTAATTCATTTCAGTGGTTGTCTTCCGCTTAATGAAACCCCCGGGGCGTGACAGATTAAGATGGTATCAGAGACAAACAGCTTTAACCACAGTAGTCACTGTCCAACATCCACTGGAGCACATTACCACTGGCTACTACCTAATGAAATGGTCAGGGCATATCTGCGTAGAGATGCGAGAGTGCGGGGACTATTGAGGTTCTTTTTCGGTATGGCTCGGGTGGTAGCGCAACCCACTGGTGGTTGTCGGTTTGTCGGCCGTCTGTCGGTCATGGGTAACTGGATAGCCGTTTGTCTAAACTTATACCTTCTGGGTCTTCTGGTGTTAAGTTATAGCGGGTGGTCGGCCGATTCTTATTGCACCATGGGCAAGGTAGTTGAGGGAATGAAGAATCTTTCCCCTATGATTGTTACCCATAGTTCGGCCTTTTACCGAAGACACTGCGACGGTTGTAGAGATCGTCGTGATGGGTTCACGGGGGGCTCCTTTGGGTTAGAAAGGGAGGCCACCGGGGCTAGTAAATCTTCTTCGTTTGGGCTCGTTTTGGGGTCAGAAAGGCCGTACCTCGCTTCGCACAAGGGTGCGTAAGTGGTGACTTTTAATAGGGGGTTTAGCTTTGATGCTGGGTGGTGCCGAGTGGCTCCTTTTAGTGGGGTTGTGGTGGTAAAGCTTTGGGTTGGGTTTCTGTCCTCTGCACAAGTGCGTCGGTTCGGTTGTCCTGCTGGTGGGTTGGCGTGTGATCCCTCGAGTGCGTTTAGTGAACCTAGGCAACTTTTGACACGGTTCTCCTCGCTGATCTCGTTGCTTGTCTTCTTCCAACCCTTTAGATTTCAGACGGATAGTCTTCAGTACCTGGAGGTCTTTGCCGAACGGACCTTGAACTTTGATTTTTCTTCTAGTTGGGAGTGTCACTGTTGGTCTGGAAGTTTACCGCTCGATTCGGTGCCCGGTACTTGGTGGGGCAACGGTTTGGGACCAAGAGATAGCGGCAATTTAGAGCGTCGCACCCCGTCGGTGCCAGGTCGGAGGTAGGACCTCACCTTGTGGGTTTTGTCGCCAGCTTCCCATGACTAAGTTATAGCCTTGAGGTTTGGTTTGGGAGCTGTGGATGGTGATCTTTTGGGGCAGGTGTGAGTCAAGGGGGGGAATCTGGCGACTACTCGGAGTTTTGGCTCTGGTCACCTTCGGCTAGGAGGCCCTGTACGCGGCCCTTTTTGTGGGGTAGACTTGGTGGTAGGTCTTAGAGCTGAAACCTAACGTTAGTTTCGACCGTCGCCTTGGTAGGATGGGTAGTCGGAGCGAGTGGCCCGGGATGGTGGTTATGCTCCCAGCTTGTGGCCCGTGTTGGTGACGGGTGGAAGTATCCAGCGTCGGCGACGGAGGGGAGCAGCCCGTGTTGGTGACAGGTGAGTTCGTTGTCTTCAGGGGAGAATTTATGATAGTTAGTAACCCAGCCTGTTTTGTTGGCACCGCTTGGAGCCTTGTGAGGGCGTTGTGTGGGTTGTTTTCCCCGTCGTCGGGTTAGATGTTTTGGACTTCAAAAGGATCATTGGTATGGGTTGGGCAGTACGACTGGGGTACCTCGACACATCGCGAGACTTTGTTGCTGACTGCTCAGAGCCGGCTGGGGTGGTGTGCGGACCAGCGACGTCGTGACGGGGAATTCCGAGTCGGGAAGCAGGAATACGACGAGGTGCTGGGAATGGACTGGTTCACGAGGTATTCGGCGGATGTATAGCTACTTGGTTTAAGTGAGCTTGGCGACTCGACCCTTTGCATCGTTCACTGACACCCCATTGTAAGGGTTTCTTCTGACGTCCCCTTGACTGAATTGCCGAGAATACCCCCGGGTGAGAGGCCACCCTCTCTTTCAAGCTTCTACCAGGCACGACTAGGAGCTTTCCGGATAAAGGGTTCTATAGACCGTGGGTGTCGCCTTGGGGCGCACCCGTGCTTTCGTGCGAAAGAAGAACAGAAGCCTACGTCTACGCATCGACTTCAGGGAGATAAGCAAGGTTACAGTGAAGAACAAGCCCAGGATTGATGACCTCTTCAATCAACTACAAGGAGCACTTGAGGATTATTCTCCGGAATCTCAGGGACCAGGAGCTGGTTGCTAAGTTTAAGAAATGTGAGTTCTGACTTCGCGAAGTGGACTTTTTGGGGCACATCGTGTCACCGACGGGAATCACAAAGAATGTGAGCGAAACTGCCCGACACGCGATCCGGAACTGGCAGCTGTCGTCTTCGTTTTAAAAACTTTGGAGACGCCACCTTTTGGAGTTCATCGTGATGTGTTTTCGGACCGCCAGAGTCTTAAGCTTTGTTCACAGAGATGGATTTGATTTGGCGGCAGAGGCATTGGTTGGAGTTGCTGAAGGACTCGGCATGTCCACTCAGTATCACCACGGGGAAAAGTAAGTGTAGTAGCGGATGTTTTGAGCAGGAAGGGTCAAACCGGGGGGGGGGGAACCGATGAGCGCAAGTACTCAGCAGGACCGGTACTGTCGCGCGACTTTTGTCCTTGATGGTCAAGCCAACCCTTTAGAAAAACCCTAGAAGGTCAGAAAATGGGCGCACGGATTCAGCTTATTCGAGACAAGACCCCCCCCGGACCACGCGAGCGACTTCCCGGCGAGTGCGAACGACGCAATACGTTTCGAGGGCGGGATTGCGTGCCCGAACTGCCAGAGTTAAAGAAAGAGATACGGTCGGAGGCGCACTGCGCTCCCTATGCGGCGCATCCAGGTGACACGAAGATGTACAAGAACCTCAAGCAAAATTTTTGGTGGACTAAACCAAAGGGGGATGTAACACAGTTCACTGCTCGCTGTCTAGATGGTTAACAAGTAAAGTTCGAACTTCAGCGCCAGCGGGGAAAACTACAATCTCTACTTGTACTAGAGTGGAAATGGGAGCGAACCAGCATGGAATTCGTCACGGGTTTCTGCATCGCATCAAGGGCACGATGCAGTTTGAGTCACGGTGGATTGACTGACGAAGTCGACTCTCTTTCCACCCATCTGTACGACGTGGACCAGAGACACTCGACTGGTGTCGAACCTTTGGCAAAGTCTACGACGAGCTCTAGAGACTAAACCACACTTCAGCACGGCGTTTCACCCCCCAGACCGACGGACAGTCCGAGCAAGTGAACCGAATTCTCGATGATGTGCTCCGAGCCTGCGTACTTGATTTGGGTGATGGATGGTCACTGCTCTTGAGCTTAGAGAGGACCTGAGCTTCAACGGAACACCGGTGCGGATCTTAGCACGAGAGGACAAAAAGGGATTGCGCAACCGGACGATCCCCTATGTGAAGGTGCTATGGAGCAACCAGGAAGAACGTGAAGTGACTCGGGAACTGGAGTCAATGATGAGCGAGTGCTACCCAGATTTATTCACCGCGGGCCAGGATCAAGTTTCGAGGACGAAACTTCTTTTAAGTGGTGAGTGATGTAGAGTCCTAGCATTCCAATACCTTTGTATACCTTCTTTTCATGACGGGATTGTTAGGAAAACCGTTCACTGTGTTTTCCGCAATGGACTGGCCTGGACCGCGAGTATTTTTCTGCGACTGAGCTTGAAAAACGGAGGACGGCTAAACGAACGGATTCGGATTCCGACTTACGGATCTCCCGGAATGGGGCCAAAGCGTTTGCCTTTGAGTGGTGCATCGGAATCCGTGCTTTGTGGCCGGCACGCTTTTTGAGGCGGTCGGACGGGATCCGTCCCTGATCAGTTTTCTTTGATCTTGTTATGTTATTGGTTTGCTTTAATTATTTTTGTAATACCTCGACCTTCCGGTTTCCGTTTTGGTTTTAATTGAATCTTCTTAGTGTTAGAGTGGGGGGTTGAAGGTTCGAGATTTTTTTGGGTTGACCGTCGGGGTTTGCGGGTATTTTTAGGTGGTAGAGCTCGCAAAATGAGGAACGGCGGTGCGATCGGTTCTGGAATCGGACTTGCGGATCTCCCGGAATTGGGATTTGAAACTCCCGGTGACTGTAAAGTGCACCGAGATTCGTGCGTGGTAATTTGCACGATTTTCGAGGAAGTCCGAGTCAGACCTTGACCTAGGGTTAATTGGAGGTTTTCATAAATAGCCCCCTTTTCGTTGTAAACCCTTTTTCTTTTCCTTTGGAGAACGGGAACGGCGAGGGAAAAAGGAGAAAAAGGGGGGAACCCTCCTCTCGTGGAGCATCACGTTGGTGACGAGAGGGACGATCCACTTTCTCCTTCCTCGCGGGATCACGGTAAGCGATCGGGGCAAACCCTCTCGTTGTTTTCCTTCTTTTGCAATTTCTGTGGGGTCGAGGGTTTAGGCGGTAGTTGTTCGGTTGTCGCGCGACGTGGGTTTTGTGGTAACGGGAAGCCGCCGCCGCCGTTGTAAAACGGGAGGCCGCCGCCGCCGTTATCGTACTCACGGGGTCGCCGCCGCGGTCGCCGTGTTCGCGGGGTCATCACCGGAGCCGCGGGAGACGAAAACAAGGGTTTACTGTTCATCCAGTACGGTTCCAGGCCACGCGGTCCACGGGACCAGGCGTGCACCCGGCGCACGCCTACACAGCTCGGAGAGGCGGACCCGGTGCACAAGCGCGTGCGCCAGCCCAGCCCGGGCCGCGCGGTGCACGCGCCAGGCGTGCACCCGGCGCACGCCCCCGCGACCGATGGTGCGGACCCGGTGCACGGGCGCGTGCGCCAGCCCGGCCCAGGCCGCGCGGTGCACGCGCCGGGCGTGCACCCGGTCTTCGCCCTCGCACCCGCGGAGGACGTGGACCCGGTGCGCGCCTCCCGCTGTGCGCGGCCCGGCCCAAGCCGCAGCGGTCCACCGCTGCGGCACGCTCCCGGTCCACACCGTCGGCGACTGTTTTCGTGGACCCGGTCCACGCCTGGACCGTGCACCAGACTTCAGCCAAAGAGCCCAGAAGCTCCGTTTTTGGCCCGTTTCGCCCCGTTTTTGGGTGTTTTCGACCACGACGATGTTATTAATGATACTTCTTACTGTAGTTCATTTCGGGCACAAGGTGGGAACGTTTTAACTGAAGTTTCCGCACACTCTCTTCTCTGCATTTCAGGTGGGTACCCCTTAGAACCCCTTTGTGCGTATTCTTGTTACTTCTATGTTTCATTGTCACCTTTTTGGTAGCGACCAAGTGTCGCGGTGCCCTATAGTATGTATACGTATGTGGGTTTTTATTTGGAGACTTAGCATGGCATTTCCGGCACTTGTGATTAACTCTATTTATGCAATTAACCGCGATATTGTTGATAGTCATTATGGTTCTTGTTATTTAATTATACGTGGTTGATAGTCTCTATGTTTCTCGCTACTTGATTATGTACGATGTTCTTGGTTATTATGCTCGAGGCTGCAGCACGCGCACCCGCGGTTTGGCCACCGCAAAGGGTGCGCTTTTCCGGAAAAGTGGTCTATGACCCGTGTATACCCACGAGGTGACGTAGTGGGGGCCCCCGTAGGTGGGGGGTTTGAGGCGCCAAGGTGTGAGCGGTGCGACCCGTCGAGGTAGGTGCTCGACGTGGTTTACCGAGGTAGGTGCTCGGTTTGGTTTCCCGAGGTTGGTGCTCGGTTTGGTTTCCCGAGGTTGGTGCTCGGTTTGGTTCTCCGAGGTTGGTGCTCGGTCCGGGTTGCCGGGGCAGGTGCCCGGGACAGGTTATGCAAGGTTACTGTCGATTGCACGATGAGGAGGGCGGTCGCTCTGGTTTTACTGCGGTTTGCTTTATTTATAGCCCTAGTTGCTTTCGTGCTTTATTTCCTGGTCACTGACTTCCCACTCCGTGACAGGTTCGTCCAGGGTTGAGCGCTAGGACGACGGTGAGGCCGTGGCAGGGGTATTTTTGGTCTTCGAGGCCATAGACTGTATGTACTTCTTTTTCTGCTCATTTCATTACCTGTTAGTAGCTTACTATGTGGATCGCGATACCCTTGTGGGGTCGATGTGGATGTTGGAATATCTTTTATTACCCTTATGGGTGATTGTTTTGCTTCCCCGGATTGGCCGCTTTCAAACTACAAAAGGAAAGATAAAAGAAAATATTTCGAAAACCGTTTTTAAAATCTGGGTGTCGTGTGGGCACCATTTTAAAACCCTGTGGATTTATGGCTTGCGAAAACCGTTTTGAAAATCTGGGTGTCGTGTGGGCACCATTTTAAAACCCTGTGGATTTATGTATTTCGAAAACCGTTTTGAAAAACCTGGGTGCCGTGTGGGCGCCGCTTTTAAAACTTGTGGATTTATTCTTTCAAAATTTGTCGGCCTCTTTAATACATACGGAAAATGGTTGTATGATTTGACTGTTGAACTAGTGTGGTTAAAGTGATGATTGTGTGGTTGTTGTAGTCAGGACGCCGTGCATATGCAAAGGAGACTCCGCCCGTTCGCAGAGTGAATTTGTATATGCGGCGGGTCTGGGCACGCACCGGGGGAGTTTGGTTTCAAAAAAAAAATATATACACGCAAATTTAATTCATTTCAGTGGTTGTCTTCCGCTTAATGAAACCCCCGGGGCGTGACAAATACTCAAAAATGAAATGAAAATTTATGAAAATTAAAACCCTTAAAGTTGAACAACTTCAATCACATCTAACATGATCTTATGCGTAATGCCTTTATCAAATCATCAATTTGGTAAAGAAAATGAAATACCAAGATCAATAGATGTTTGAAATCCCAGATAAGTTAGATAATATATCTAGACAATCTGTTGAAGAGAGTGGCTCTTTGAGCATCTTTCGTTAAAAATCCCACCTTATACCAACCTTGAAATTTGACAGAGTCAAGTATTTCAATCATGCATTTTAGTTAATCAAAATTGACAAAACCATGCTTGGTTTACATGGGGTATCTTTTACCTCCATGTGGTGGTAGTTTTCACACTCCTCATTGGGATGTAACTCTTTCCACATCTTTTGAGCATTTTACTTTTCTTTGACTCCCCCTCAATTGGCTATCAATTATTTAATATATAAGGTATTCAACCAAAAATTGATCTCGCATTCATACTCGACTAAACAGTCAAATAAGATAATGACTATACCAAGAGATCATTGAGAGAGAAATTGACTTTGATCACTTAAAAGATGATTTAATTAACATAAATGATCATTGCAACATTGAAATATTATGATATCAAAAGCATAATAAATTTCTAAATGCGTGAAAGGATGCAATTAAAGTCAATTTAACCAATGCTCAATTAAACAACTCCTCTAATGAAGTGTCTTCAAGATTATCATTATGGAGTCAAGTTGACAACCATATAAAATTAATTTGGAGTGAATGAACGTGAAGCTATTTTTATTCAATGCACTTGTTCAATAAAAACCCTTTTGTTCAAAAACAAAGAGCATTGAGAAACATGTAATGCAAAGATTAAGCAAAATATGAAGGGAAAACCAATCAAAGCATTACACACAGTCAAAAGCTATTTAGAACTTAAGACAAGGAAAGATATCACCTTTCCGAATCCAAAATCGCTGGATTTTGGGTTGTCTTGATTCGTTGTGGCCGGGGGTTGTCCGCTTTGACTGTTGATCCACCTTAGGTCTTTGCCTCACGATAATCCACTTGTATGATTGAAGTTGTGGCTCGGACCTTTGGTGGGTTGAGTGAACTCCTTTAACTTGATGTGTCTTTTGATTCCGTTGAGTTCGCTCCGTAGATGAAGTTGCCGAAGGATTTTTCTTTTTCTTTTTCGGGCAATTCTTCACCAAGTGTCCTTCAAGTCCACATAAGTGACAAGTTTTTCTTTTCAATTTCATTGTCGAACTTGAAGCATGCACAGTTTGGTCCTTTTTAAATCCCAAACCAACCTTACTTGATTGACCTAATCCGGACATACAATCAAATTTCTTGGAATCAATTGAAAGCCTTTGTATGTCGGATTTAAGTTGATGTTGCTTGGTCAAAGCTTGGTTGGTGACATGAATTTCCTCAAACTGCTTTTCAAGAAAACCAATCTTGTCCATATATGATTTAGCGTGTGTCTCCGATTGGTTTAGCTTTTCTTGGAGGATTTTATTGTTATCCAATAACCGTCCTTGTTCCTCCTCGAGATCATGAAGTTTGATCTTTAAAGCTTGATTCTCGTCTTGATCTTCAAGTCGTTGCTTCCTCAACTTCTTGATATGCTTGGCCATCTTCTTCGATTCCGCAAGAAGTTGTTGGTATGCCTCAACGAGTTCTTCTTCGTCCGACTCCCCCTCAATTGATGACTCTCCTCCGGATGTTGATGTTTCATGCAAAATCAAAGGAATAGAGTCAGTGACTAAAGATGATAAACACAAATTAGAAGAGGGAATTTGAGAGGCATGAAAAGCAACAATTTTTTCTTTTTCCTCTTCACTTGAGGTCGATTCATCGAAACTAGAATCGTCCCAAGTTTTTGCTTGCAAAGCCTTCTTTTTGTATGATTTCTTAGAAGGACAATCCGTTGAAATATGGCCGTAGCCTTTGCATCGATAGCATCGGATTTCCCCTTCGAAATCATCTTTTTCTTTTTCTTTAGAAGGTTTTGCAACGCCTTTGAGTTTAGAGGATTTAGAACCCGATGATCCTTTAGATGGTTTCGTGGATGAAGATCCATCGGTTCGATTCTTCCAAAATTTCCGACGAAATTTCTTTGTGATCCGCGCCAATTGTTCTTCAAATCGGCTAAAGAGATTTCATCGTCGGAACTTGATTCGCTATCTTCTTCCTTTGTTGATTTGAATGCAATACCTGTAAGCTTAGAAGAAGACTTGGAAGAATTTTGATTAGTAGGAAAAGTCATCTCATAAGTTTGCAAAGCACCTACTAATTCCTCTACACTCATCTCATCCGGATGACTAACGGTTTCAATGGCGGTAACCTTTGCCCTAAACCGTTCCGGAAGAGTCCGAAGAATCTTTCTTACAATTTTCGACTCCGGGATCTTTTCTCCTAAATTAGCACATGTATTAATTACATCTTGAAGTCTAGTGTAATAATCTGTAAACAATTCATGCTCTTCCATATGAATAGAGTCAAATTGACTTGTAAGCATCTGGAGCTTTTGAATTTTTACAAGATTAGTACCCTCATGTGTAATTTTGAGAATATCCCAAATTTCCTTCGCGGTTTCACACGCGGAAATTCGTGTAAACTCAGTCGAGGAAAGAGAATTATATAAAGCGTTCATACCTTTCCCATTGTAAGAAGATCTTTCGATTTCCTCTTTGGACCATCTAGAGCGAGGTTTTGGGGTAGTAGAATTTCCTACTTCCTCAACCGGATGCACCCAACCGTATTCAACGGTTTGCCAAACACGCTCATCAATTGAGATGAGAAAAGCTCTCATCCGCACTTTCCAATATGCATAATTGGTCCCATCAAAAAGAGGAGGTCTAAAAATATTACCACTTTCACCCGACATGATAGATAAACCTAAAACCCGCTCTGATACCAATTGTAGAGTTATTTAGGATCCACAAGGATCTAAATAGGTACTATCAAACACCTAGAGGGGGGTGAATAGGTGTAATATTATAAAAACCAATCTCAGTGCAAAAATAAAAACCAATGCGGAAAATAAAAATCAACACACCGAGATTTACGTGGAAACTCCAATCCAGGAGAAAAACCACGGGACCAACACGCAATAACAATCCACTAAGAATTGAAGAATAACAAGGTGATTACCGACTCCACGGACTCGACCCCTCCTTCAACTTCTTCGGACCTTGCGCTCCACCGATTGCACGTCCACTGCACACGTTCGAATCCACGAACGCCACTCGAATCCACGAGCACACGTTTCGAATCCACGAAACGCCTTCAACACACCGAATCCACGGTGCCACGTCGAATCCACGACGCAAACTCAGCCGATAAGAATATAGGCTTCGATGGTGATCCTTTGCTTAGATTATCATTGAAGAACCGTAGAAAGAATCTCTAAGCAAAGATTAGATCAATTCGACAAAAGATAGATCTTGGAAGAACCGTCGAATTGACCTAAAAGAGGCTAAAAAGAAGAACGATAAAAAAAAAACCTAGCCTTAGGGGTTGCTCTCGAGTGTTTTCGGTATCGGTTCGT
>JAQOTM010001535.1:0-35165 GCA_029168755.2 Tillandsia fasciculata | reverse complement strand
AATTCTACCCTCGATATCTCTCTTGATGATGATACACCTGCTATGCATCTTCTAACAATTCTTCGAAGTTTAACTAACGGTGTGCAGGAATCATCTCGTGTACCTCCGTCTACCTCCTCTACCTCAAACGTTACGCATCTCCAAGGATCACCCTGAATCGAACATCATTGGAGATCCACAAGAAGGAGTTAGAACACGGAGACAATTGGTTTGCGGATTTGCATGCTATGTATCTCAAATCGAACCAAGAAATGTTGATGAAGCTCTCCAAGATGACTACTGGATTAATGCAATGCAGGAAGAGCTCCATCAATTCGAGCGAAACAAAGTCTGGGAATTAACGAAGCCTCCGAAGCAACACAATGTGATAGGTACCAAATGGATCTTCAAGAACAAGAAAAATGAAGAAGGTACTATCATCAGGAACAAAGCAAGGTTAGTTGCTCAAGGCTATTCAAGTAGAAGGTATAGACTTTGATGAAACTTTCGCCCCTGTAGCTAGACTCGAGTCCATTCGTATATTGTTTGCAATTGCTTGTCATTTTAAAATCAGATTATTTCAAATGGACGTTAAGAGCGCCTTTTTAAATGGTTTTTAAATGAGGAAGTTTATGTGGCTCAACCGAAAGGTTTTGTGGATCATAAACTACCTAACCATGTTTTTCGTCTGAAAAAGGCTCTTTACGGTCTGAAACAAGCACCGCGAGCATGGTACGAAAGGTTGACAAAGCACCTTTTGGAAAAGGGCTACACTCGAGGGGGAGCTGACAGGACTCTCTTTGTGAAGCATTATCAAAACAATTTCATAGTTGCTCAAATCTATGTCGATGACATTGTTTTTGGAGCAACAAGAGATAATGATGCTTCTAAATTCGCGGAGACCATGGAAAGCGAATTTGAGATGTCCATGATGGGCGAATTGAATTATTTTCTTGGATTACAAGTTAAACAAAACGATGAAGGAATTCACTTGTGTCAATCCAAGTATGCACTGGAGTTGGTCAAAAAGTTTGATCTTGAAAATTCTAAGGATTTTCCGACTCCAATGGGAACTAGCCATAAGGGACTTGGAAGTGAATCACAAAGTGAGAATGTAGACGAGAAACTGTACCGCAGTATGATTGGAAGTCTACTATATCTCACGGCTAGTCGCCCGGATATATCCTTCAGTGTTGGGATTTGTGCGAGATATCAATCAGCACCGAAGGAGGTTCACCTGAAAGCGGTGAAACGGATCATCCGATATATCAAAGGTACAATCAATTTCGGAATTTGGTATCCTATGGGAACGACTTTGGATATTGTTGGATACTCAGATGCCGATTGGGCTGGATCAGTGGATGACCGGAAAAGCACGAGTGGTGCATGCTTCTATCTTGGCCACTGCCTTGTTGCATGGCACAGTAAAAAGCAGAACTGCATAGCACTCTCGACTGCCGAAGCGGAGTACATTTCTGCAGGAAGTTGTTCAACCCAATTGATTTGGATGAAAAGCGTGTTGAGCGATTTCCGGATTTCAACATCTTCGGTAACCATTTTATGTGACAACACTAGTGCTATTAACATTTCTAAAACCCTGTGTTGCACTCTAGAACAAAACATATTGAACTTAGATATCATTTTCTTAGAGAGCTAGTTGAATCAAACATTCTTCAACTGTCATATATTTCAACTGAGGATCAATTAGCTGATATCTTAACAAAACCTTTGGATCAAAAACGTTTTATTCACTTGCGTAAAGCAATTGGCATGCTTTCCTTGAAATAATCTCTTTTTGAAACCTTTGCTTAGGTTAGGTTTTGTTTTTGTTTTTGTTTTGTTCTTTATCTATGTTTTGTACATAGGACATTAATTGAGCATAAATCATAATTGACTTTAATTGCATCCTTTTATGCATTTAGAAATTTATTATGTTTTTGATGTCATAATATTTTCAATGTTGCAATGATCATTTACGTTAATTAAACCATCTTTTAAGTGATCAAAGTCAATTTCTCTCTCAATGATCTCTTGGTATAGTCATTATCATATTTGATTGCTTAGTCGAGTATGAATTCGAGATCAATGGTTTGGTTGAATACCTTATATATTAAATAATTGATAGCCAATTGAGGGGGAGTCAATGAAATGTAAAATGCTCAAAAGATGTGGAAAGAGTTACATCCCAATGAGGAGTGTGAAAACTACCACCACATGGAGGAAATGAAAGAAAAATATCTACTCCATGAATGAAAAGCAAATTTTTGTTTTGAAAATTGTTGATGAAACTCATATTGAAATACTTGACTCAGTCGTATTTCATGGTTGGTATAAGGTGGGATTTTGATTAAAGATGCTCAAAGAGCCACTCCTTCAACAGATTGTCTAGATATATTATCTAACTTATCTGGGATTTCAAACATCTATTGATCTTGGTATTTCATTTTCTTTACCAAATTGATGATTTGATAAAGGCATTACACATAAGATCAGGATAGATGTAATTGAAGTTGTTCAACTTTAAGTGTTTTAATTTCGTAAATTTTCGTTTCATTTTTGGTATTTTTGATAGATTTTGCATAATCTATTTCTTGTTGTATGAAACGATGATTTTTGTTTAAAGTTGACATGGTAAAGTGCTTACATACTTTTTCTGGATTTTATGAAATTTTTCTAAATTTTTCTGGAGAAAAAGTGGTAGCCGATCCGGATCGGGGTAAGTGATCCGGATCCCGAACGCAGGATTCTTCCTGCGGGTAGCCGATCCGGATCACATTCTCGATCCGATCCGGATCACGGCTAGGGTTTTTATAAGAACAAGGTGATTTGATTTCTTTTACCCTAATCTTTGCCTCAAGTTCTAGAGCTTCTCTCTCTAGATTTCTTGCTTCTTGGAGCTTCCAAACTCAAAGTTCTTCGGATTCAAGTAAGTTTTATTGATCAAAACTCGGTTTTTCACAGTTTTTCTCTCTTTTTCAAAACGTGAGTTGAAATCTTGAATCTTTTTCGTTTGTGAATGGTTTTTGATCAAATTTCTTTTGAAATAAGAACTCTGGGTAATTAGTTTTGCTTTTATGCTGGGTTTTCTCTTGATTAACGAGTTTTTAGGCTTCGATTTCTAAAAATTCGGTTTTAGGGCATAAAAGAGGAATTTTCGAAAATCATGGAATTGATCTATTTTTAAATTCTTTTTGCAAAACTAATTTGATTCTTGGCTTCTCTACATGATTATGATTGTCTAGGTACATTGTTTCAGATTTTTCAAAATTGACGATTTTTCATATGTTCTTGAGTTGGTATTTCACAGGACATTTTCTCAAACTCAAAGCACTGTCAGAAATGGTGATCACCTGGATCATTTTCCTACTTGCTGCCATGGTCCATGTAAAGGATACTGCAAAGCCAAAGAGGACCAAGAGGGCGAAACGAGCTCAAGCTGACTCCGACACTGAATCTGAAACGGAGTCGATCGACTGGGACAACATTGAAATTGAAGCACCTGTCCCTACTATCTCAAAAGGGAAGGCTCTTGCTGAAGCCCCTAAGACCAAGCCTCCTCCTACAGCAGCTGAGAAAGGGAAAGCACCAATGGAACCTACTGGAAAAAGGATGAAAACCTGTGCAAGGAAAAGAGCAGTGCTCAGGGCATTTCGATCAACGAACCTATAGCCAGTCAGCCTCCTCCTCAGGAATTTGTTAGCTCTACTAGAATCAAGGATTTTGAGAAAAGAGAATGCATTGGTGAGAGACATGTCAATGTCAAACCAATGATGGAACGCTCTGCAGCGTTTGGAAGGTTATTCAATCAAGCGGGTCTCGGTCCAATCTGCAACTTTCCTGAAAAAACTGGATATTGTCCACATTCAGTTCGCATGTTTTATCAGAACGCTACAAGTCTTACTGACAATGCCGACGGACATCGAGAATTTCACACTTTGGTTAAAGGCATCAAAATCAAAGTCACCCCCAACTGATTGGAGAGGTGCTTATATGAAAGCAAGATCTGATGGCCTTCATTACCTCAAGACTCAAAGCTTCAACGAAAACTCGTGGAGAGTTGTGGTTGATGGAATCTGCGTTCCAGATACTCTGTCTGCCGGAAATTCAGTTTTCTCCAAGGAACTCAAGAAGGAGTACAAGTACTTAAACTTCATTGTTTGCTACAACATTCTTCCCAACATGAACACGAAAGTCCTCCGATGGGATAGAATGCTTTTTCTCTATCTTCTTGACAACCCGACTGCATTGATGGGAGCAAACTTGAACATTCCCTATCTCATTTGGAATAGGATGTCGCGGTATGTCGAACACTCTCACCCACAGAGCGACTACCATACCCGATGATCATCATGCGCATCCTTAGAAGTTTAAAGTGGATACAAGTGCTAGTTCTTATTGTATAGTTTGGGGACAATCAATGAGACAACCATCGTCAAGTCTCTGTCAACAAAGCAGGATGATCCCCCTTCTCCTCCACTTCGACAACGAGCTCGACCACAAGCAACTTCTTCCACAGCCCCAGTTCCTCCTCAACAGAAGGCACCTCCATCCACCTCTGACGATGATGCCTCGGTCACCTCTATATTTAAAGAACAACAGCGGCTTTCAAATGAACAGGAACGTATGTCCGCTGAATTCACTGAAATGAGAGGCGATCTTCACGTCATGAAAAATGAGATGGAAATCCTCACAGCTTCTCAGGTTACTTTGACTAAGTCAGTCTCATCCGTGAAGAAACTTGTGAAGAAGCTGTTCGCAAAAATGGGATGCACAACATCTGATGACTCCGACTCTCAGGAGTAGATCTTTGCTTTAACCCGTGCTTGTTCTACCTTTGCAGGATTTTCACTTTGACGTGTGTTTTCTGCAGGTCTTTTCATTTTTTTTTGTTTATCTTTTTAACTCCCTCTGTTCTGTAATTATTTGGCTTATTTTGTGACAAAAAGGGGGAGAGAGTTGGAGAGAAGACCTTGAACTTTGAACTAGAACTTTGAACAATGAATGATGATTGTGAATATCAGCTAGGTGAAAAGGTAAGTATGACCTCAACTCAACTTTGGTTTCTCTTTTGTGATTTGTGGCATGCCTCTATACTAACTATTTGACTAACTATTTGGGCATGTATATTACTAACAAGTTGATGTTGAACTAACATACTTTGACATTTGGTTTTTGACTGCTTAGAAGATATGTAGGTTTTAACTATGATTCTCTCACATATCTGATTTTTCAAATGTCATGATGAGAATAAACTCTATCTCTGTATTTGGTTTTGTATGTTTCAATTCTTGAGGTTTCTAACGCTTTTGTTTGTCAAGAATGCTTTACTTGTGCAGAGAGTACAGATGTCTAAGTCTAGAGTCTGTTTTAAGAGTTTATCTCATGTTTTTAATTTCTGGATCTCTTTTGTAAATTTTTTGTTGTATGGTGATAGCAACAAAAATATCCTTTTTGAATTTTCTTTTGTGGATTTGTGTTTTGTCACGAAACCGCCAAAGGGGGAGATTGTTACGGAATTTGAGTTGGCGTATTTCGTGAATGTATTAAGTCTTGAAGATTGAAGATGAAGAAACTTTGGATCGTATACCTCAATCTCAAGAAAGAAGAATTCAAAAGGATCAGGTACGTTTAACTAAAGAATTTTGATGATCCGAATACTTCTTATAGTGTAGAAACACCTGGAAGAGGTTTTAATTGGCTTAACATCAAAAACTGGACATGGGACATGTTCAGGATCCGGATCAGGCTTTGCAATCCGGATCCCGAAGGGTGTTTGTTCATACACAGTTTCAATCCATCCGGATCACAGCTTTACCTGCAATCCGGATCCCGAACATGGCATTTTGGTGAAACTGTATGAACAATCCGGATCGGGGACTACGATCCGGATCCCGAACAAGCAATTTTCTGGAAACCGAGTTTTGTGCTTCTGCAATCCGGATCGCCAAATCCAATCCGGATCGCCGTCGGTAAAACTTTCCAGAAAAGGTTGTTTTTGATCCGAATATTCTTCCTAGGGTTTCTAACCTATAAATAGCCCTTTATTTCATTTCTAGGGCATCCGCAATATATCGGCCATTTGAGAAAAAGATAGCCGAAAAGAAAAATCCACATATATAGAGAAGAACGGAAATCATTAGATCTATTCAATGGTTCTTCATCTATATTGATTGATTTGATTCTAGGTTTTTCATACTCACATTTTGAGTAGAATCAAATCAATGAATACTTAGATGGTATTTCCGATCTATTCTTGATCTAAGTATTCGGCGGATCATCACCACCCAAAACAAACAACGATTTACCCCAAAATCGGCGCGTGGACTCGCGTGGCCTTGTGGATTCAAGGTGCTACCGCTCTCGTGGATTCGGAGCGAGGTGCGTTCGTGGATTCGAAGCGTACCATTGGGTGAAGACCGTGGATTCGGTCGGACGTCGTGGACTCGACGTTGGACGCTGTGGATTCAGCGTTGGGCGCGGATCGTGGATTCGAGAAGCGTCGTGGAGCGAGCGGAGAAGATCGACTAGGGGCGTATGGTAAGAGGTTGAGTCGTCTGTGAGTACGTTATATCACCTTGTACGTGTGTTAACTCTAGTGGATTTCGTCGTGTTATCGGTCCCGTGGTTTTTTACTCCGGTTTGGAGTTTTTCCACGTAAAAATCTTGCGTGTTATTTTATTTTTCCGCATTGGGTTTATTTGCGCAATGATTTTTGAGTGTTTATTGTTTACACCTATTCACCCCCCCTCTAGGTGTTTTTTCCCCTATTTAGATCCATATTAATATAACCCAACAGCCAGGACAGTAGATCGCGTCTTACCAGGTGTGGATTCCCTACGGATGTCGAAGTTAGAGCTGGTTGATGCCGACACCGCCTGAATGTGTTTTGTGGAGCAGGAGTAGCTTCGCGTGGGCCAGAGTTAGGACCTTGGATTTGACCCATTGAGTGTTAGTCCTACATTAGCTCCGAGTTGTTGATAGGAGGTTGGAAAGGGATTGGTAATCCCATTGTCGTGCTTTTATGGATTGTCGAGAAAGGACAATGACCCTCCGTGGACCTGGTCAGGAGGAGTGTGTTTATAGAGGATGCTAGAGCACGACAGAGTTTGAGTCGTGGTCGTATCGCTTTGCTAGCGACAGTAGAGGAGGTGCCTACGGCGGCACCGGGACTAAAGAATGTCCTTATCGCTGTGTGATCCCGGGTGTGAGTCTACTTGAGCTGATATTGAAGCCGCCGTTTAGTGAGATTGAGATCGAGATAGTGATTGACGTGGTTTTGGAAACTGTGCCGACTTCGGTAGCGCCTATTGGAGTATCACCCATGAGTTAGAGAGAGCCGATAGTGCAGTTGCGGGATCTGATGGATCGAGAGGTCTGTGTGACCCAGTACCACGTCGTGGGAATACGACAGTGAGGATCCGAGAGATTGATACTTGAGTATGATGCCACACCGTTGATATACGGTGGTGATGCCATGCTGTTGGTACATGGCAGTGATGCCACGTTGTGGGTACTCAACAGTGAGGGTTCTGTGATGGTTTGAGCACAGATAGGTTTGGATGGTTTTTTGGCAGATGCCCCTTTGTGAGATAGATAGCTTTAAGGAACCACACAGCCGAGGGCTGTGCCCTTATGGTGTTCAGGACCTGGTAGGGGCATTATGAGTTGCAGCGCGGTCAAGTGGATTGATTAATGCCCTGCCGCCTTTATGATTTGAGAAATTGGGTATATTCCAGCTGTGTTTGGACGGGTTAGTAGCAGTACCCGTCGTAGATATTTGGATTTATTTCCGAGGTGACATAGAACCTGAGGTGCACTTGGGGATAGTGCAGCAACTTCTGAGAGAGAAGAAGTTGGATGTCGAGTTGAGAGAGTATGCTTTTCGACTTCGAAAGGTTTTGTGGATAGGCCATGTGATTTCAGCTGTAAGAGTAACAATAGACCCAACGAAAAGTGGTGACGTTTGGGGATTTGCCTTAACCTATGTGGTGACAGAGGTCAGAAGCTTTTGGACTATGCAAGGCCAGTGTAACTAGGAAAAGTTAAAGCTAAAGAGAATACCAGAATAGATGTACATGTTTGCCAGTGATAGAGAGAAAATTGAGTTATTCATGGACCCTCGAACTTGAAGTACTTGGATACTCAGGAAGAGTTGGTTTGAGGTAACGCCGGTGGATAGAGTTTTCTAGGATGTATGATTGATATCATGGTGTTATCCCGGCGAGGACACTATGATCAGTTACGCCTTGTCTAGGCGAGCAGTGTAACCTTGGAATGAGGTGATCGTTTAGTGGGTGCCACTTTTGGAACTTGGAATTTGAGAATCGAAAATTTGGGGAAATGTTCCTGAGGTTGAAATTCTTCCCCTGTCAAGGGATGTGAAAGTGCATTTGTGGAATTTTGAGCGTTTTGGTTGCTAAGGAGCAACGGAGGAGTTATGCCAATTAGAGGCTTGGAGTTTGGTATTGGAGACCATGATTTTTGGAAGCCACTAGCTGCAGGGATATATATAGATTTGAGTTTTTGCAGGGAGTTTGATCTACGAGTTTTATTTGACTGGAAGAAGTGTATTTGATCACCCTCATGTTTTGGATTTCACTTCCTTGGAATTGGACGAAGATTGAAAATCCGGAGCAGCTGATGCAAATTCTTGCTCGTGAAACGAAGGAATTGTGCAGACGGATCATACCTTGAGTGAAGGTTCAGTGGAGCCATCATGATGAGTGAGAATGGCCACTTGAGAGCCTGAGGATGAGTTGTGCGTTTCCTATCCCCTTTTGATTGAGTCACCCTCCTGTGTTATGGATTTATTTTGGGTTTCGAGGACGAAACCTTTTTAAGGAGGGGAGAGTGCAGAGTACTGGGACTTTGTAGAGTGTACCGACCTCGCAAGATGGCGTGGTGCGGAGAAATCGCCTCGGGCGTGTTCCTTATATGTTTACAGATGAGTTCGGGTTGAGTCGGATCGACGCGGAAGCCCCAGATTGAATCGGTGTTTTCCGGGCATTGTGCGCCGATAGAGGACCGGTTTTGTTTGTGTACCGACTCCGCCGTTGTGCGCAGAAAAATTGGGAATTGGTTGGAACATGTGTATTTTCATATTACAGTGGAGTTCGGGAGGTTCTGGATTGATGCGGAGGCCCCGAAGGTAAAAAATGAGTTGGAGTTGGCAGTTATGGGAGCCAGTTTTTGGATTGAGCACATCGACTCTACGGTTGAGCTTTTTGAGTGGGGAAAGCGTTGGACATGTGTATTTTCAGATTACAGCGGAGTTCGGGAGGTTCCGGATGGATGCGGAGGCCCCGAGGGCAAAAAGTGAGTTGGAGTTGGCTTAGTTTGGAATAATTAATTATTTAATTTAATTGGTAATTTAACTTGTGAAGAAATTAGAGAAAGAAAGAAGAAAGTGAATGGATTTACGAGAGAAGTAGAGTAGATATTTTTTTGTAGTGATGGATTATTTAATTCCCCTCTACAGCTGCCAAGCATAGCCCCCAATTAAGCCGTCTTTAATTAGCAACTCCACGTCATCGTCTCCATCCACCTGCAAAACAGAGGAATTATAGGAAAGCAGAGGAAGAGAAGAAAGAGAGTAAAGAAGGAAGAAGAAGAAGATAATGAAGAGATGAAGAGAGGGGGGTAAGCTCTTAGCGAGGACCTACTGCTAGTGAACATAGGAGGCCGAGTGGAGCGATCGGAGCACGCGCGCGCCGAGCCTCCAACATAGGTACGTGCAGTTTTTAGAGAAAGTGAGAGAAAGCTTGGGATTTTAGTTTATTTTTCTTTTGTTTGGGTTTTTGTGTTGGAGTGGACTTGCTGTCCACTACCGTGGGAGGCTACAGCAGGGGTGTGCCACGCGGGCGCACAACGGCGCCGCGCGCGGTTGGTGCTATCGTTGCGCGGGCGCACGAAGGCACCGTGCGCGCAGCGGGCAGTGAGTGCTGCGTGGGCGCACCCAGGCGCCGCGCGCAGCAGGACTGGTCGCTGCGCGGGCCCCAGGGCGCCACGCGCAGCGGCGCCTGGTCGCTTCGCGGGTGCCAGAGGCGCGTGCGCAGCGGCGCCAGGGCTCTGCGCGAGCGCCACAGGCGCGCGAGCAGCGGCGCCTGGGCGCTGCGCGGGCGCCAGGGGTGCCGCGTGCAGTAGCGCCTGGTCGCTGTGCGGGCACCAGGGACGCGCGCAGCAGCGCCTGGTCGCTGTGCGGGCACCAGGGGCGCGCGCGCAGCAGCGCCAGGGCGCTGTGCGGGCGCCAGGGGCGAACGCGCAGCTGTGCCAGAGCACTGCGCGGGCGCCAGGGGCGCCGCGCGCAGCGGCAGCCTGCCCTGCGCGTGCGCCAGGGGGGCGCCGCGCGCAGCAGGCCGCAGGCACTGCGCGGGCGCCATGGCGCGGCGCGCAGTTGCTGCGGCCGCCGTGCAGCAACGTGGGCGCCGCGCGCAGCGACGCGAGCTTGGGTGTTTCTCACGTGGGTGCGCGGCGTCTTCGCCGGCCGTTGCTGGTTTTGCCCAGTGAGCTGGTGTTTTATGCAGTGGCCTAACTGATGTGTTCTATTTTTTTTCTCCTTCTATGCTTGGGTCGGCAGATGTGGTGCGCGCGGGAGCTAGGTGCCCGCAAGCTGTCAGAGCCGGCGTTGGACGGCGCGTGGAGGAACCATTAGAGGTGAGTTTTTGTTTATTTTCGAATTTCGGAATTTTTGCGGATTTTGGGATTTTGAGTTTGGGTTGTGCTGGAGCTTAGTGTGCAAATGTTGTGTGTGGACTGTAGTGTGAGTTGTTGCACGCGGATTTTTGTGGAGGACTTGGGTGTATATTTCGAGCTTCCTGGGGATTTTTCCGAGGTCCGCGACAGTGTCCGCGCGCGGCGCGGTTTTCATTTTTCTGGCAGATTCGAGGCAGCGAGCGGTTCGGCGCTTCACTGATTTCAGCGATTGCCTGCGGAATGCTTTTGAGGTGGATTGGAATTTCTCCAAAATTTATGGAATGCCCTTTAATGCTCCTGAATGCAATTTGATCATGTTTATATGCCTTTTTTCACTGCAGTAAAATCTGATAGTCACCTAGAAATTTTTAGAAAATTATTTGGAACCCCAGATTATTTTTAACATACTCCTGATGTTATATGACACTAGATTTCATATTCTGTTGGCATTATTTTTGCACTCTGATTGTTTTATAAATCGAAGAAAACCGTTTTTAGCAAAATCAGCATTTTTAAAAGTGGTTTTTAAATCATGAGTTCGCCAGCGGTAGGGCATAAGTTCAGGGTGCTTTTGACATCGTGCTTGGGGGGCCGAGGGGTCTCTTTTTGAGTTTTTGAGATGTGATATAGTGTCATGTGAGTTTTGAGCTTTCGATGAGATTATTTTAGATCATGAGTTGTGCATTTCTGATTTGGTAGTGGAGATGGTTCTCCAACTTAGCCATGAGTGTTTTGGGTTCTGGCAGATCGAGTCGTGGAGATTTTCCGACTTAGCCATGGGTTGTGCATTATCAGATTGAGTCGTAGAGGGTTCTCCGACAGATTATGTGAGAGTGTTTGGGCAGTTCCTGATTGAGTCGTGGGGTCTTTTCCGTCTGAGTTGTACTGTTTGAGCATTGAGTTTCCGATCTGTTTGATCGTGAATCATAGCCTGCTTGTGCCGCTTGTTGAGACAGTTGAGACAGATGAGATACTTGAGCTCGGTGGAGTCGCTCCCCTCGAGTTACGCTCCGGATGCGTGTTGATGATGCGACTAGTTGATACACTAGAGTTCGCTTTGAGATTGAGATTGTTCGATTGGACACCCTGGTTGATACACTAGGGGCCCTAGTTGATACACTAGGGGGCGCAGGCTTGACTGGACCCGATGTGGCAGTCATTGAGATTGGGTGATAGGAGCGGGTGGTTACATATTATGTTCTTAGATGGATCTTTTCTTTGAGCATTGATACTGAGGTATTTTTTTTAGCAGTAGAGTGGGTATGCATAGCATGTTTATGATAGAGTTTTCTTTTTGAGCTTGATGGATGAGACATTTTAGCTGTAGTTTTCATTCAGCTTACCTTTTATCTATCTATCTATCTGCATACCTATCTGTTTGCCTCAAGTAGACTTAGTGGGCATACCGTGGATATTGGTGACGGTACCCACTGAGATCTACCTTCTGCAGTAGATCTCACACCCGCTGCGGTGATAGGTTACTGAGGTTTCTGTTTCGGCTTAGCTCGCGCCGAGACAGCTGATCGAGGTGAGGACGTGGCCGAGTAGTACCTTACCAGCATTGAGAGTCAGAGGTAGATGTACCCGGTATTTTTATGATTCCACTTTTGTACTGGACATTCTGAGAGGCTTGTGAGGATTGTATTTATTTTTCATAGTTGAAAGACTTGTATTGAGGATTTGATTTTTATTCAGAGGTTCAGTTGATTTTTGTAGCTATTAGTTTTTTTTCAGCTCTGATACATGTTTAGCTATAGATCTTTTGCAGGGTAGACGCTTCGTCTGTGCGGCAGTTTCTGTACAGACGGCAGATCTGTTGGCGAGCCCGGGTCGCAGTTTCGACCCCGGGGCGTGACAATTATTGTATCTCGCAAATCCATTTTCCATCACTAGCGATGCTAAAATCGGCGCTGGTATCAGTCTAATCATCCATTCGTCCAGCTCTGCTGGCATTGCCCAGTCCAAGAAGCTTCTCGTCTCAAAAATAAATTTCAGTCTCGGCCAATCTCAAATAGCATCCATCTTGGCCGGATTTCCACCGCCGCTCCAACGGCTAGAATAATGTGGCCCTAGCAGGTATGTTCCCCAAGCTAAAAGTGGCACCTAAACAATTCGGCACACAGCTTCCTTCACACAGACATTGTAGTACCATCCACAAGTGCTCCACAAGCTCCAAGTCACTCTGGGAGTCCATCCAATATCTATGCAGAACACTTTTACCAATCCGTCCAAATACAGCTGGAACACACAATTCCTCAAATCTTAAAGGCGATAGGGCATTAGTCAATCCATTTGGCCTCACCGTGAGCTCATAATGCCCCTACCGCGTCCTGAACACCATCTTGGCGAAATACTCAGCTGTATGATTCCAAATAGGTACACGCATCACAAATAAACAACTGCCGGAGTATAACTCCATCAAAAGGTCCTAAATAATATCCGGACCTGCCTATGCTCAAACCACAAAGGAACCCTCACCGTCATGTATCAACGACGTGGCATCACCACCGTGTACTAACGGCGTGGCACTGGGTCAAACAGACCCTCGATCCATCTGATCCTACAACTGTGCCATCACTCTCTCAGCTCTACAAATGATATCCAATGAGGTGCTATAGAGGTTGGCGCGGTTCATAGAACCACGTCAACCGCAATCTCAACCTCCCTATCCAGCGGCATAATCATCGGCTTGGGTGGACTCACACCCGGGATCTCGCGGCGATAGGAATATCCTTTAGTCCCGGTGCCGCCATAGGCACCTCTCACACTGTCACTATAACCTACGTGCTCGAACAGTCTCAATAAATAAGCCTCCTTTTATCTGCTTCGCAGAAGGTCACAGTCATCTCTCTCCGCACTTAACCATCCTGTGGTACTATGCCAACCAATCCCAAGCACTGGGCCAAAACACCGAACTGACACAAATACCAATAAGTCTGTCGATATAACTCGAGGTCTCAACCGTACTGGACATGATCCACAAGCCTCTTCCATATGCACAACACCAATAGTGACCTGTACCTCTAGTGCATGTGGTAACAACTCTGCCTCTAGTCCATGCCAGAATGCAAAGTGCACCAACTCCGACTGCTGTGATGAAATTACACATGCGACAACCCGATCCACTGCCATGGCACCCTCCAACCATGCGGCACAATCTCATCCACACGATGCAAGCGGTTGTTGCTCAGTCTGCCAGAAAGTATCTAGACCAATCACAAAGGGAGCACGATCTCTGTCTCTGCTCACAGTAAGGCGACGGATATGGTCCTCCGCAGACAACAAATCCACGCTACCGCTGTGCTACTCTGATATAGATGCTGATGCTGCCATGGGGGTCCACCCAACCTCTGACATCTTAGAAATTCCATTATTGCAACCGTCATATGACCAAAAACAATTGATTCATGCAATTCCTTATACAATTATCCTTACTAAGCTCACCCCTCAATCACATATATTGTACCCCAAACATGCATGTTATCACTCACAAAGGGTAACATTCCCTTGGATAAGCTTCACATTAACCGTCCACAAGGATATCCACCATCCGGAAAAGTAAAACGAAAATGCCTCTACCAGCCGATCTGTCCTCCATCACCTAGCGCCAAGCACCTCCATCCAGAACTCGCCTCTGGCGGCAGATCCCTATCCAAAGGAACCGCAACGCCATGCTCCATACACAATGCCTACTCCATCGCGGCATCCAAAATCCAACACGGAGGGACCAAATAAACTGAAAGGTATTGTAATATCAAAGTTTTATGTAACATTTTACCCTCCTGCTAATAAAGTTAAGTTATGGGAAAGTAAATTAACGGGTTTATTTAAGTTGATAATCTTGAGGTGCTGGTATTTTTCTGCGATAGAGCTCAAAAAACGGTGAACGGCGGTGCGACCGGATCCGGATTCCGACTCTCGGAACCCCCAGAAAAGGGGTTGTTAGGATTGCGGTAGCCGGGAGGGTGCATCGAAATCCATATAAGTGATTGTGCACGTTTTTTGAGGAGATAAAAAATTATCTTTAAAGAATTATCTTGAAGGATTTATCTTAAGGAATTATCTCCAAGAATTTATTAAATAATTAATTAATTAGAGTTTTAAAATACCCGGTGGGGATTTGACGGTACATACCAACAAACGAATTTTACTTATCCCGAAAAAAAAAAGAAACCCTAGCCGGAGAGAAAAGAAAGAAAGAAGAAAAAAAAAAAGCGAAACCCTAACCGGAAGAGAAAAGGAAGGAAGAAGGAGAAAGCGGAGGGACCCGATCATCCCCGACGAGGTGCCGGAGCCGGGAGCGTAAACAGATCACCTTCTCCGATAAATCGCGGTAAGTGGTGTTCCTTTCGATTTAGTTTCGAGTTTTGTTTGGGTTTGCCGTTTTTATCGTCGTCGCCGCCACCGCAAAACCCTAGGGCCGCCGCCGCCACCACCGCCGCAAAGCCCTAGGGCCACCACCGCCACCGCCGTCGCCGCAAAGCCGAGGGCGCCGTCGCCGCAAAGCCGAGGGCACCGTCGCCGCATCACGGGCGGCGCCGCGTGGGGCTAGCGCCCGCGCGGCCGCGGCATGCGCCGCGCGGGGCTGGCGCCCGTCAGGCGACAGCAGGCAGCCGCGCCGTGCGGGGCTGGCGCCCGCGCGGTCGCGGCAAGTGTCGCGCAGGGCTGGCGCCTGCGCGGGCGCGGCATGCAGCCGCGCCGCGTGGGGCTGGCGCCTACGCTGCCGCGGCAGGTGGCCGTACCTGCGCGGCCGCGGCACGCGCCGCGCAGGGCTGGCACCCGCGCGGCCGCGTCTAGTACCGCGCTGGGCTGGCGCCCGGCACGCGCCGCGCGGGGCTAGCGCCCGCGCGGCCGCGACACGCGTCGCGTGGGGGAAGTGCCCGGGCGGCCGCAGCACGCGCCGCGCGGGGCTAGCGGCCGCGGCTTGTGCCGCGCGGGCGCCAGCCCCGCGCGGCCACGATACGCGCCTCGCGGGGGCCTAGCGCCCACGCGGTCGCAGCAAATGCCGGGCAGGGCTAGGGCCCGCGCGGCCACAGCACGAACCGTGCAGGGCAAGGGCCCACGCGGCCGCGGTTTGCGCCGCGCGGGGTTGGTGCCCGCACGGCCGCGGCACGCGCCGCGCGGGGCCGGTGCCCCCGCGGCTACGACATGTGCTGTGTGGAGCCGGTGCCCGCGCGGCCGCCTGGCACGCAACACCGCGGGGGTGACCGCGTCGCTCGTCGTGCGCTGGCGCCACCGCCGTGTCGACATGTTAATAGTGTTTTTAGGTTTTTGGACTCGGTTTATCTGCCGTTATGTTTCTGATCTAACCGCGGTTCTTTTGTAGACTATTTTTAGGTCCGAGTGCCGACTGTGAGCGAGGTTCGGTCTCTGGTGTGCCGGTCAGCACAATTAAGGTGGGTACTTTTGGTTATTTTCGGTGTAAGGTCGTTCCCGAGTATTTTATATGATAAAGTAGATGTTTTTAGTAAATTGACTAACCCCATTGCTTGTAAATCCCGTTTACTATTCTAATTGAGGCGGCTGCGGTCGCAATATCGTTTTTATTAATCTGACCAAAGAGGCTAAGGTCGCAGCATCGTTTTTATACTCATATTGCTTACACGTACACCGGCGGTTTGGCCACCGCACAGGGTGTATTTTTCCGGTAAGATGGTAAGTTTACCCGTGTACCCCACGACTCGTGATGATGGGGACCCCTCAAGGAGAGGCGGCTGCTACTTGGGCAGTCAAGGGGTTGGTGGCACCAAGAAGATGAGTACGGTATTTGGGGTTGGGGCCCAACTTATTTTAAATCTAGGGTAAGTGCCCAGTGAGATTTATGACAGGGATTTAGCGGTACATGAGGGGAAAGTAAATGCTCCGGTGTATCAGTTTGTCTTTTCAGTTATCGCATTTACTTATTTGTTTCTATTTTATCAGTCACTGACTACCCACACTGTGACAGGTCCGAGCAGGGGTGGGAACCGGGACGACGGTGAGGCATCGGTTAGAGGACCCTAGCCATGGTGGCTAGTAAACTTTACAATAGTATGGTTATTTTCTTTAAATGTTTGGTTAGTTTAACTGTGATTTACTTGTGTGGTTTCTTGTGGATGTTGGAATGAGGACTTCGTGTAGGATTATCTTCTCTTGTCTGTGAATGTTAAGATGTATGGTTGCGGCTCGTTTTCAAATACAAACGTGGTTTCAAAAGTATTTTCAAACCAAGTGTCGTGTGGGCACTGATTTCAAAACCCGTGGATTTATCCTTTCAAGTGTAGTGGCTGCTTAAAAGAGATTTCGAAAATGTTTTGGAAAACCGCGTGTCGTGTGGACACCGACTTTCAAACTTATGGGTTTATGCTGTAGTTTCAATATGAGAAATGTGACTGTATGACTAAGTGTAGTCTCTCCTTGTTATCGTTCATGGTTGGCATGGTTAAAGTACTTCTCGTGCTCAAAACGCCTTACATGTACCAAGGAGGCTCCACCTGTGTGGGGAGGGAATTTGTATATGTGGCGGGTCTGGCGTGCACCGGAGGCGAGATTCCTTTGAAAAGAAAAAAAGGGGATACATTTTCCGCTCTTTTAGAACCTCCGGGGCGTGACAGATTATATGGTATCAGAGAAAAACGACTTTAACCACTGCGGCCAGTGACCAACATCCACAGAATGTATTATCACAAATAACTAACCAAAATGATAACCAAGGTGTAGGTGTGTAATGTGTGAGCGTGAGCGCCGGGAAAAAGGGATAGAGTCCCGGAGTTCGTAGGTCAAGGTGCTAGGCCATTTTAAACTTAGGGTTGACGCAGTTACTTTGTATGCACAGATAATAGCCGGACGCGATCATTATCGGCAACGCCGAAATGGACAGGATGGACACAGCAGTCGCGGCAAATCGTTTACTTCGAAACCAGTTGCGCGATGTGGCTGGCCAACTGCTTACCCTTACCGAGCGATTATGCTTACTGACACAGGACGTAGGGGGGTACTGACCATTATCAGTACGGCCCCAGAGATGACACACTGCGTGGGATACCGACTACGGGATTTCCCACCTTTCGTGAGGCGGTGGACACGACTACATGGGTAGAGAGGGAGCTCGCCGATGCACGCGCACAGCGGGGGCACCCCCGACTGTATCAGGGCCAGGGATATCCCCACCGCCGTACTACATACACAAAGCGCTACAACTTACTCAAGTATAAGGAGAAGTATACACAATAGAGCAACACAGAGCTGTGAACTCAAATAAACCTTAGACCAACTGTATACATAAAAACTCGAGGTACAAAATTAATCTCCCAAAATAAAGTAAATACAACTAGCTGGCTAAAGCCATACCCAAAGTACAGTAGTCCAAACTGCTAAACAAAAATACATCACACGATCCACCACTAACCCTCAAAATGGTAGGATATCTATCTAGCCAATGATCCCCTAACCTCGTGCGACGCCCCACTTCCCAGGGGGTCACCCATCCTAGAACTACTCTAGCTCTAGCACGCTTAACTCTCATGTTCCCTTGGATCTTGCTACCATCCAAAATGCTATAGCCGGGTTAGAGATTTTAGTCCTATTATATCATTTATATAGAGGACTAATCCAAATTCCGGGGGTGTCACATTCTCCCCCCCTTTTAAGCCCTGACGTCCACGTCAGGCTCAAGCACACTCACAAGCACCAGGCGATGTGAGACTCGTCTCGCTAGCCTTAGCCGACCTTGTGAGGAGCTGCACTCCACTCACAACGGTCATTAGCCGGGGAGCCTCGCTCTACCCGCTATATAACCCTGGCTCAGCCGAGACTCATCTCACATTTCCGGCTGGTGAATGGCTCTGATACCAACTAAATCTGTCACGCCCCGGGTGTAAACCAGAACCCAGGCCCGTCTACAGATCCGCCGTATACACAGAATTTCCCGTGTATACGAAGCGCTGGTAACCTGCTCAGATAAAGATGATATAATAAAAGAGCATAAACAGAGCTAAACAGTAACTAATACATCTCAGATAAAGCTGAAAAGTAAAGTGCAGAAATAAACTCTCAATAATACATATGTCTCTCCCAGCTCACTGATCAAATACAACCAGCCGGACGCAGCCGGACCCAAAATGAAATGAAAAGTAGAGTATCTGAGAGTATCTGGGGTACAACTAGTAACAGAACTGGTGCCTGGGTAGACCGCTATCTAATCCACGATCCACTCACCTCGATCCGCTGAGGAGGGTCCCGCAACTCCCGCAGACGACACTGCAAAACAAAGGGGAAAGAGAGAAAGAAAAAGCAGTGGGGAGTGAGAACTACTATAGAACAGTAGCCTCCTCCTAGTGGGTAAACCTCAACTCAAATGTGCCCACCAGGACTAGAAGAGGCGGAAGAATGAACAAAGGTGGTAAGCTGAAACAAAACTGCTGATGATGACTAGAGCTACCACTACATGCCTCTAAAATGCCAGCTAGGAATATAGCTAAATATATGCATCAGAAAGTAAATGCCTGCCTGCCTAGACCCAATCGATACACCAGTAAACACTGGTACTGCCTGCTGTGCCTGCCTGCCTGCCAAATCGGGTATGCTGGCCAACGCATAACACCGATAGGAAAAGAGAGTCCCGAGGACTCGAAGCCTGTAAAAATGCACACTCCGGAGTGGCACTCGAGGGGAGCGACCCACACGAGTATAATGCCTGGGTAACAAGTACCAAATCAGCAGGACTGGATCATGACTCTGATCAAAGTGGGAAAAACCCATCCACTAAAAGAAAGCCCAAAGCCTCAATCCCAATCTGATGCAATGATCACTGTCCGGTCAACCGCCAAAGATCCGCGGTTGCCGCAATACCCTGTCCTCACAGCCTGCCTATCCCAAAACCCATAACTGTCTGACTACACTATCCCAGCCCCTGCTCGAACTCGAGCGTACTATCCCCCAAATATAATTGCAAGAAGAGAAAAGCATGGTTTCTCCTAAGTCAATTCCAGCATGATAGTGTAGCAGAAAAAGGTGGCCTAACTAGATGTCCATTTAAGCATGCAAAGTCCATTATTTATGAACAGGGTTAAATATCATTATCTTTCCCGATATTGAGGTCCCACATGTACGAGTAATAGTCCATTAGCAAAGATCCCCCCCCCCGTGAGGTTTAAGTGACATATTTTAATAAGAATCATCCGTTTACTAATACTTAGTCCATTTTAAAATGTAGCCCAAGCAATAAGTCCAAATCTCAATAAAAGTGCCATTTTAACTTGTCCCGGTTCATTTAGCAATATAATAATGAAGCAACTCCAATAGGCCTAGTGGGGACATTATAAGTGGGAGGTTAAACAACGGTACCCACCTCGAGCGCTAAATCCAAGTTCCGACGGCGAAGTCCGCGCCCGATCTCCAAGAATCTCCGCAACACTGTGCCAAGGGTCCCACAAAATACACCCGATTACTATCTCAAGTTTAACCCAAAATTCTGTCCCCTAAAGATCAGATTCACTGTTCGTTAATTTTTACCTGCGAATAGTGCCGACAAAAAATCCCCGAAAAATACACTGCGATCTACGCGACGATCCGGTCGAAATGAGTACCTGCACGTTTTCCCACGATTTATCTGTGCTGAGAACGAAAATCGACAAGAGGACTATCTCAACAATACTTTCATCCCAAAACAGCAGTAAAAATATCTGTAAAAAGGGATTCCTCACCCTCAGGGAAAATCCACGAAATTCCAAGAAAATTCCAGTAGACTCCTCGCGATGTGTAGATGCAAATCCCCTTTTGAATCGCCCTGTTTCGATGCTCGAGCGCAAAGTTATCGCCAAAACAAGTTGGTGCTGTCCGAAAACTCCGCGACGGAAAAAGGGTCAGAAAGAAGCCTCAAAATCATCATCAAAACCTCTGAACCAGGAGAAACCCATTAGAAGAGGAATTGAAGCCCTACCTGTTAGGAATCCAACGGCGCAAAAATCGGGAAAATACGATGTCGGGGTGAACCGGGGGAGCTTGAACACCGAGAAGCGACGAATCTGGTAGCCGTAGAACAATCGTCGCGCCGCGCCGGAAAATTTGCAAACCTCGGGATCCGAGCTTCTACAAATCTCGGGGTAGCCACAGTAGATAGAGGATTGTGGGAGCAACAAATGTCTAAGAGAGGAGCTCGGGCCAAATCTGAACAGGGAGGAAGAAAAACCCTCTACAAATGCCTTAGGAAGCTTAAAAAGGAGAAAACAAACCGGTTTAATGGATTTCGGGCCGGGTTTGGGCCCGGATCCGCTCGGCCGGGTCGGACGCGCCCCGTCCGACCGGGCGGAGCCAGTGAAAACGCGCCGCGCGTCCCCACAGGGGATCGGCGCGCATCCCGCACAGCGAACAGCCGTGCGGGGCGCGCCAGCGGCCGACGCGCGTCCCGACCGCGCGGTCAACCCCGCAGGCGACCGCCAATCGCGTGGCGACGCGCGTCCCGGCACTGTGCGGTCAGGCGCGCGGGCGGCGCCGCCTGACCGCCGCCTGACATGCGCCAGGCCTGTCCCCGTGCGCCGTCTCCCGTGAGCCAGCCAACGAGCGAGCGCCACGTGTCCCTGCGCCGGGTCCATGCACCCGCGCGGGGAACTCCGTAGACCGAAGCCCTGCACCGCTCCAATCCACGGCCGACACGTGGCTCCCGGCCGCTCCCGTGCACCGCCGCTCGAACCTATACACCGGCCACCCAACACACTGAACCGCGCGCCGCGAGCCACCCAATCCTGTCCTGCCACGTGGCACCGCCTTGGTGCACGCCCGCGCGGTGGACCGGCCGCCTGCCCGCGCCCCGCCGCTGCTGCCCGCGCCCTCAGTGCCTGCCCGCGGCCCTCCACGCCTGCCCGCCGCCGCCTTCCGCCGCCCTCCGCCGTCGCTCGCCGCCGCCGGCCGCCGCCGGCGATCGCCGGAAATACTGTTCCGGCGTGAACAGTAACCCGAAGCCCAAAATTTATGCAAATACACTGTCTGAAGCGTTTTCGCGCGCTGAATCCGATTTTGACGTCCGCTTCGCCAAATTCTCACTCTAAAAATTGCCGAATGCCTCCGGAAAGTATTCTTAGTCCGAAATTCGCGCCGAGCCCAATCTTAATTTCCGATTTGCGCGAGGGCACTTCTAAACATCCGATGGGGTCCCCTGATTACCCGCGTGATCCATTTTAAGCCCGAAGTCTAACACTTGTTTCCAATCATGCACCGAACACCTCCAGCACCCCGCGTAGGCCTCCAGTAGCCACCTCAAAGCACCGCAACAGCTCTGCGAAGATCCAGGTCATCACACTGTTAGTGTGTGTGTGTTTTTGGGAGTTGGATGTTTGTGTGAATGTGGTGGATGTGAAAGTGTGCTTTTGGAGCCTGACAGTTTGGCCTGTGTGTGGGAGCTGCTTGTGTTCTTTGAAGTTGATAGGGAGTGTGAGTGAGAATTTTGGTGATTTATGTATTGTGACCTGCTAGCATGCTGAGGGACTTGTGAGTGCATTGGAGCTTGTAAGGGTGGTTGTGGATTTATGTTTTTGCTTATGTGAACATGTATTTTAAGTATAGGCTATTTAATTTGTGGTGGAGCTACAGAGTTGGTTGGTATGTGGGTGTTTTTCCTTTGAGTTGTTAATTGGAGCTTAAAGAGTTTATGAGTTGAGTGAGCATTTGATGCTGCTTGTATGTTGAGGGAGTTTTGTAGGGTGTAAGTGGTTTTGTGCAAATTGGATAAATGAGCATTTATTTTATGAGCGTGCAGATTTAAGGTAAGTGCACCATTTTGCGTGCAAGTTTTATTAACGTGCACCGTTTTGCGTGCAGGTTTGGAGGACGTGCACCGTTTTGCGTGCGGACTCGAGGGATGTGCACCGTTTTGCGTGCAAGCTCGAGGAAACAAGTGGAATCGCGCGGAGACCAATTGCAAGTGTCTACAAGCAATTGGGTACACCACAAGGTGGGGAATTCTGCCGAAATTGGGTGACCTCTCCCCTTGCTCCTTTGCTTTTCGATTCGAAGCATGATAGTAGCCTGTTAGAGGCGTTAGGTAATCATGATTATGATTGCTTGTATAGATGGATTCAGATAGAATAAGGGCAACTGTTGGTTGCCAGAGATAGAGGAATAGATGTGTGTGTGCAATTGACACATAGATAAAGTGCAACTGTTGGTTGCCAAAGATACTTGATGAATATGCATGCGTAGAAGTAATTACTATTTGATGAATGAAATGAAATAATTGCATGTATGAGAAGATTTGTTGATTATGAGTGTGATCATGTTAGGGTATAACCCTAGGAATCATGTGCATTAAGGAAAAGGACATGTTGGTAGTAAGACTAGGAGAAAACCTAGATTCAGGGTTTAACGAGTGACATCAAACTTAGGAGTTATCCTAGGGAGGACGAGTGGCATGGTCTTAGGTGATAACCTAAGGACACTGGATAGAGTGATCAACATAGAGTCAAGGACTCTAGGATGAGTATGATATGGAACTTAGGTAAAGGAAACCTAAGGTAAGTTAGTCGGTTGAGAATAGACTGGTTAACATAGAGTCAAGGAACTCTAGGTTAAACATGACATGAAACTTAGGTAAGAGAACCTAAGGTGACTAGTGGAGTTTAAACTCACAGAAATGGATTAGAGTCAAGATAACTCTAAATGCAAAGTGCAACAGGTAAATAGAGATAATGTAACTCCAGGTTCGGCAATAAAAAGAGTATGTGGCCACAAAGTTTAAAGAAATAAACTGATAGCAAAGTGATCAACTTAGAGTCAAACTCTAAGGAAAAGTTTGTGTAATCACAAAGTTAAAAAGCTAAATAATATAACCCTAGAAAGGTCATAGGGTGTCTGGGCAAATGGACAATAACTTTAACTTCAATTTGAGTTAAAGAAATAAAAGAGAAATGTTAAGAGTCCAGGAGACTCTCTAGTTATCCTTATGGCAAGACCTAGGATAAGAGGTAATTAATGTAAAAAGGCAAAGTTTAAAAGCAAGCTAAAAGTGGCTAAAAAGCATAAAAGAATGTAATGGCGCCTTCGAATTTGAGACTCGTCAAGTGGAGCAGGACTCCCTGGGCAGTGACCCGTCGGACGAGGTACTTTCGAAGGGCTAAAAGTGAAAGCAAAGAGCTAAATGCTCGAAGAAAAGAGAAAGAGATTTGCCAGTGGCAAAATGGGAGCTATAAGCTCGAATAAGAAAGGAAAGCAAGTGTTCAAAAGCAAAGAGGCTAAGAACTAAAGTAAAAGAGAAAGAAAAGAAAAGAAATGAAAGAAAGAAATAAAGATAAAACGGGCGTACCTACGGTGAAACCAGCCCATGTTGGAGGTACGGGCAGTATCCCTCTCCCGGGTAGAGACCCGTTCGGGACGTTTCTTCCGTAGGACGGGGTAACACTTGCGGGTGTTATCGGCAACCTTAGAAATCTTATCTTATGGTAGCAGGACTACCGGGCTCGGGCCCGTTGGATAAGAATTTCTGAGGGTTAACTTGAACTAAAGCACCAGAATCTAAAGAATAAAGAAAAATAGAGTGGCCAAGGTGGCCGGGTTAGTTGGACCCAGTATACAGCGGCATAGTGGCCGAGTTGGTGCTTAGCAGCCTAGTGTGGCTAGACAGAGTAGTGCTGGGTAGATGGTTATACATAGATAGTGTAGTGATATATTATATTGCATAGCTGCATTTGATATTGAGGATTTTAGTTTCCTAGCACTATTATTATTGCTTCCATTGGACCAAGTGGTGTAGGACACTTTCTCTCGGTGGTTGAACCCACTGGGAACTCGCTCGTAGTTCTCACACCCCTTGGGTGACCCCCCACAGGTTCGGGAATGGATGCAGCGGTCGAGACAGATCAGATGCAGACGACAGCGAGGCATACGACAGGGGCAAGGGCCCAGCAGCATAGTGACCTAGAGGGTCTAGCAGAGGTATCCCTTTTATATATTTCTTGAGTGAACCTTGTATGGTGAGGAATTATGTAAAGGAAATGTAATAATTTTATTTGCAAGTTCAGAATTGTAAAGTGTAATAAGTTTAATTTATGGTTCACTCCTGTATGCTTTCATTTCCGCATTAGTTATTGAATGAAAGTTTAAATTTATAGTGATTTTAGTACTCTGATATTGAGCTTCCGCATACACTTGTTGTGTTATTATGGATGTTACCGTTCCTTTCGGGTAGAAAAAGGTTTTACCCGATTGGCGGGTCTGTTGGCGTGCCCGAACCGTACAAATTGGCGGACTCGGGGCGTGACAGATTATGTTACGGAATTTGAGTTGGCGTATTTCGTGAATAGTTTAAGTCTTGAGGATTGAAGATGAAGAAACTTTGGATCATATACCTCAATCTCAAGAAAGAAGAATTCAAAAGGATCAGGTACGTTTAACTAAATAATTTTGATGATCCGAATACTTCTTATAGTGTAGAAACACCTGGAAGAGGTTTTAATTGCATATTCATCAAAAACTGGACATGGGACATGTTCAGGATCCGGATCGTGGACTTTCAATCCGGATCCCGAAAGGTGTTCGTTCATACATTGCTGCAATCCGGATCATAGCTTGGGCAGATCCGGATCCCGAATGGGGTGTTTTGTGAAAATGTATGAACGATCCGGATCGTGGATTATGATCCGGATCCCGAACAGGCGATTTTCTGGAAACTGCATTCTGTGCGTCTGCGATCCGGATCGTGGCTTATCCAATCCGGATCGCCGTCGGTAAAACTTTCCAGAAAAGTTTGTTTTTGATCCGAATATTCTTCCTAGGGTTTCTAACCTATAAATAGCCCTCCTATTTCATTTCTAGGGCATCGGAAAAAGAGCCGTCATTTTCAAATATCATTTTATACGGCCTTAGATCCACATATAGAGAAGAACGGAAATCATTAGATCTATTCTATGGTTCTTCATCTATATTGATTAGTTTGATTCTAGGTTTTCATACTCACATCTTGAGTTGAATCAAACTAATGAATACTTAGATGGTATTTCCGATCTACTCTTGATCTAAGTATTCGGCGGATCATCACCACCCAAACAAACAACGATTTACCCCAAAATCGGCGCGTGGACTCGCGTGGCCTTGTGGATTCAAGGTGTTATCGCTCTCGTGGATTCGGAGCGAGGTGCGTTCGTGGATTCGAAGCGTGCCATTGGGTGAAGACCGTGGATTCGGTCGGACGTCGTGGACTCGACGTTGGACGCTGTGGATTCAGCGTTGGGCGCAGATCGTGGATTCGAGAAGCGTCGTGGAGCGAGCGGAGAAGATCTACTAGGAGCGTATGGTAAAAGGTTGAGTCGTCTGTGAGTACGTTATATCACCTTGTACGTGTGTTAATTCTAGTGGATTTCGCCGTGTTATCGGTCCCGTGGTTTTTTACTCCGGTTTGGAGTTTTTCCACGTAAAAATCTTGTGTGTTCTTTTATTTTTCCGCATTGGGTTTTATCGCACAATGATTTTTTGAGTGTTTATTGTTTACACCTATTCACCCCCCTCTAGGTGTTTTTTCCCCTATTAGATCCTTATTAACCTAAACCCAACAAGTGGTATCAGAGCGGGAATAGGGTTGTAAACAATGGTTGAAGGTGGAAACATCAATCGACCCCCTTTCTTTGATGGAACTAATTATGCGTACTGGAAAGTACGGATGAAAGCTTTCTTAATTTCCATCGACGAAAGGGTGTGGCAATCAATTGAATTAGGATGGTCTAATCCAACTGAAATTTTAGATGATGTTCGCACCTTAAAACCTAGGTCGAAATGGACCAAGGAAGAGATAGACTTATCTTCTTACAATGGCAAAGGGATTAATGCTCTATTTAATGCTTTGTCACAAACTGAGTTCTCTCGCGTCTCGGCATGTGAGACTGCGAAAGAAATCTGGGATGTTCTTCAAGTTACGCATGAGGGAACTAACTTAGTGAAGATTCAGAAACTGCAAATGCTTACGAGCAAGTTTGACTCTATCTCTATGGCAGAGAATGAATCCTTCACTGACTATTACACACGATTGCAAGACATCGTGAACTCATGTGCTAACTTGGGAGAGAAGATTCCAGAATTTAAAGTTGTAAGAAAAATTCTAAGAACTCTTCCTGAACGATTTCGCCCGAAGGTTGCAGCCATTGAAACAATTAAACACCCGGACGAAATGCGTGTAGAAGAATTAGTAGGTGCTTTACAAACTTATGAAATGACTTTTCCTACTAACTATTCTTCTGGAAAGGCATCCTCTTCTAAGTCTTCAGGTTACGCATTGAAATCAACTAAAGAAGAAGACGCGGATTCATCCTCCTCGGACGACGACGAGAACATTTCTATGGAGGACTTTGAGAAGCAGCTCGCTCTCTTGACAAGGAAGTTTCGCCGCAACTTTCGAAGGGGAAATTCAAGCAAAACTCCATCCTTCGGAAAGTCGAAGAAAGGCAAGGGTTCTTCAAGCTACAAGTCAAGAAGCCAAGAGAACTTCTCAAAGGATAAGAAAAGTTCTGAGGGACAAGTTCAGTGTTTCAAATGTCGAGGCTACGGCCACATAGCAACGGAATGTCCCAACAAGAATCCGGCTAAGAAGAAAGCGATGCAAGCAGTCACTTGGGATGACAACTCCACGTCAAATGAGTCATCGTCAAGTGATGAAGAAGACAACGCGACAGCTTTCCACGCGTCCACCACATCTTCACCCTTCATGTGCTTAATGGCAAGTACATCCGACTCACTGTCCAACTCCACTGTGGAAAAGATTGCAACGGACGATGAATCAGATAATTCGGAAGGTGAAGATTTTGTTTTAGCCTACCATCAACTTTTGAGGGATTCAAAGAAACTGGCTAAACAAAACAAGGGGTTGAAAGAGAGATTACTGGATCTTGAAGATGAAGTAAAAAGAGTAACCTCTATCTCAACCGATCTTGAAGTGGAAAGGGACAATCTGATTAAGACAAATGTTTCCCTTCAAGAGTCCAATGAGCATTTCGAGAAGAGTTATATAGATATGGTGAACAAAGCGAATTACTTCTTGAAGCTCTACGGCGAGGCTCGACAGGAAAAATTGGAAATGACAGAGACCATACGCCAACTAAAGGATGACTTACAGAGATTTTCTTCTGGAAGGAGTAAGTTGGACAGACTTCTTGGTCTCGGTCAAAGAAACAAGTTCGGCCTCGGATACACTCAAACTGGAGACATTCCAAGTTCGAGTGGTACAGTATTTGTGCCTCAGTCGGTATCTCCTCCTCCGACACCGGTGTTCACGACAAGCAACGACAACGAACCTACTACATCCTCTTCGGAATCGACAAGAACCAAGGTATGTTTTCGTTGTGGCATTTCAGGGCACATCAGAAGAAACTGCAAGACTGGAGCCAAATGCACACCTCAAGAACATCTTGCAGCAACTACCAAAAGGGCTATTCCTCGGAAACCACTCCAACCAAATTGACGGAAAAGAGCCTTGGTAGTACATCGCTCAAGACGACATCTTCAAGGAGCAGCAATTCTTCAAGCAAGACTAACCTCATAAGCATAAGTCAACTGTGTGATAATGGTTATTCAGTTAATTTTTCATCTGATAAATGCACTGTAACTGACTTGAACCATGCTTTCTTTTTAAAGGGGGTTAGATCAGAAAACAACTGTTATGTAGTTCCTTCTAAATTTCTGAAAAATGTAACCTAGCATCTTTGAAAAATGAAACACTTTGGCATGAAAGGCTAGGTCACATAAACTTTAAGGAACTTGCTAGAATTTCAAATAAAGATGTGGTCAAAGGGGTTCCGAAACTTTCTTTTGAACAAAACCTTGTGTGTGGCGGTTGCCAAAAGGGAAAACAGTCTAGGACTGCACACAAGAATTTGAACCACATAGGTACAAAACGGCCTTTGGAACTTTTGCATATGGACTTAATGGGGCCAACTCGTCAACCATCTCTGGGAGGTAAATGGTATATTTTCTTATTGGTTGATGATTTTCTAGATATACTTGGGTAGCCTTTCTAAAAGAAAAAGCTGATACCTTTGATTCTTTTCTCGAAATCTGCAATCGTATTATGATAGAAAAGAATGAAAGGATTACTCGAGTTAGGAGTGATAGAGGTGGGGAATTCATAAATTCCAAATTCATTGATTTTTGCACTTCTAATGGCATTAAACATGAATTCTCCGCACCTTACACACCTCAACAAAATGGTGTAGTCGAGCGCAAAAACAGGGTCGTACAGGAGATGGCACGTGTTATGCTTCACAGCCGGAACTTACCTTTATATTTTTGGGCTGAAGCGGTGAACACTGCTGTCTATGTTATCAATCGAGTGTATTTGCGCCCGGGGACTTTGAATACACCATATGAACTTTGGTTTTGTAGAAAACCTAACATCAAATATTTTCGTATCTTTCGGGAGTCGGTGTTTTATTTTACGTGATCGCGAAAATCTTGGAAAATTTGACTCTCGAAGTGACGAAGGGATTTTCTTAGGTTATTCTACAAACAGCAGAGCATATCGAGTTTTTAACTTAGAATCTAAGACGATCGTAGAATCGATAAATGTTAAGGTAGATGAAGCTTTTCATTTTGAATCTGAAAAATCTACCCTCGATATCTCTCTTGATGATGATACACCTGCTAATGCATCTTCTTCTAACAATTCTTTCGATAATAATGTTGATGCATCTAACGGTTCTTCAAGCTTATCTGATGTGCAGGAATCATCTCGTGTACCTCCGCCTACTCCTCTACCTCAAACGTTACGCATCTCCAAGGATCACCCTGAATCGAACATAATTGGAGATCCACAAGAAGGAGTTAGAACACGGAGACAATTGGTTTGCGGATTTGCATGCTATGTATCTCAAATCGAACCAAGGAATGTTGATGAAGCTCTCCAAGATGATTATTGGATTAAAGCAATGCAGGAAGAGCTCCATCAATTCGAGCGAAACAAAGTCTGGGAACTGACGAAGCCTCCGAAGCAACACAATGTGATAGGTACCAAATGGATCTTCAAGAACAAGAAAAACGAAGAAGGTACTATCATCAGGAACAAAGCAAGGTTAGTTGCTCAAGGCTATTCTCAAGTAGAAGGTATAGACTTTGATGAAACCTTCGCCCCTGTAGCTAGACTCGAGTCCATTCGTATATTGTTTGCGATTGCTTGTCATTTTAAAATCAAATTATTTCAAATGGACGTTAAGAGCGCCTTTTTAAATGGATTTTTAAATGAGGAAGTTTATGTAGCTCAACCGAAAGGTTTTGTGGATCATAAACTACCTAACCATGTTTTTCGACTGAAAAAGGCTCTTTACGGTCTGAAACAAGCACCGCGAGCATGGTACGAAAGGTTGACAAAGCACCTTTTGGAAAAGGGCTACACTCGAGGGGGAGCTGACAGGACTCTCTTTGTGAAGCATTATCAAAACAATTTCATAGTTGCTCAAATCTATGTTGATGACATTGTTTTTGGAGCAACAAGAGATAATGATGCTTCTAAATTCGCGGAGACCATGGAAAGCGAATTTGAGATGTCCATGATGGGCGAATTGAATTATTTTCTTGGATTACAAGTTAAACAAAACGATGAAGGAATTCACTTGTGTCAATCCAAGTATGCACTGGAGTTGGTCAAAAAGTTTGATCTTGAAAATTCTAAAGATTTTCCGACTCCAATGGGAACTAGCCATAAGGGACTTGGAAGTGAATCACAAAGTGAGAATGTAGACGAGAAACTGTACCGCAGTATGATTGGAAGTCTACTATATCTCACGGCTAGTCGCCCGGATATATCCTTCAGTGTTGGGATTTGTGCGAGATATCAATCAGCACCGAAGGAGGTTCACCTGAAAGCGGTGAAACGGATCATCCGGTATATCAAAGGTACAATCAATTTCGGAATTTGGTATCCTATGGGAACGACTTTGGATATTGTTGGATACTCAGATGCCGATTGGGCTGGATCGGTGGATGACCGGAAAAGCACGAGTGGTGCATGCTTCTATCTTGGCCACTGCCTTGTTGCATGGCACAGTAAAAAGCAGAACTGCATAGCACTCTCGACTGCCGAAGCGGAGTACATTTCTGCAGGAAGTTGTTCAACCCAATTGATTTGGATGAAGAGCGTGTTGAGCGATTTCCGAATTTCAACATCTTCGGTAACCATTTTATGTGACAACACTAGTGCTATTAACATTTCTAAAAACCCTGTGTTGCACTCTAGAACAAAACATATTGAACTTAGATATCATTTTCTTAGAGAGCTAGTTGAATCAAACATTCTTCAACTGTCATATATTTCAACTGAGGATCAATTAGCCGACATCTTAACAAAACCTTTGGATCAAAAACGTTTTATTCACTTGCGTAAAGCAATTGGCATGCTTTCCTTGAAATAAACTCTTTTGAAACCTTTGCTTAGATTAGGTTTTGTTTTTGTTCTTGTTTTTGTTTTGTTCTTTATCTATGTTCTGTACATAGCACACTAATTGAGCATAAATCATAATTGACTTTAATTGCATCCTTTTATGCATTTAGAAATTTATTATGTTTTGATGTCATAATATTTCAATGTTGCAATGATCATTTACGTTAATTAAACCATCTTTAAGTGATCAAAGTCAATTTCTCTCTCAATGATCTCTTGGTATAGTCATTATCATATTTGATTGCTTAGTCGAGTATGAATTCGAGATCAATGGTTTGGTTGAATACTTTATATATTAAATAATTGATAGCCAATTGAGGGGGAGTCAATGAAATGTGAAATGCTCAAAAGATGTGGAAAGAGTTACATCCCAATGAGGAGTGTGAAAACTACCACCACATGGAGAAAATGAAAGAAAAAGATACTCCATGAATGAAAAGCAAACTTTTGTTTGAAAAATTGTTGATGAAACTCATATTGAAATACTTGACTCAGTCGTATTTCATGGTTGGTATAAGGTGGGATTTTTGATTTAAGATGCTCAAAGAGCCACTCCTTCAACAGATTGTCTAGATATATTATCTAACTTATCTGGGATTTCAAACATCTATTGATCTTGGTACTTCATTTTCTTTACTGAAATTGATGATTTGATAAAGACATTACACATAAGATCAGGATAGATGTAATTGAAGTTGTTCAACTTTAAGTGTTTTAACTTTCGTAAATTTTCGTTTCATTTTTGGATATTTTTGATAGATTTTGCATAATCTATTTCTTGTTGTATGAAACGATGTCATTTGTTTAAAGTTGACATGGTAAAGTGCTTACATACTTTTTCTGGATTTTATGTATTTTTCTAAATTTTTCTGAAGAAAAAGGTGTAGCCGATCCGGATCGTGGCAAGTGATCCGGATCCCGAACGCAGGATTTTTCCTGCGGTGGCCGATCCGGATCACATTCTCGGCCGATCCGGATCGCGGCTAGGGTTTTATATAGAAACATTCAGATTCGAGATTTCTTTACCCTAATTTCTGGTTTTCAAGCTTCTAGAGTTTCTCTCTCTAGATTTCTTGCTTCCTGGTGCTTCAAAACTCAAAGTTCTTCGGATTCAAGTAAGTTTTCATGATCAAAACTCGGTTTTTCACAGTTTTTCTGTTTTTCATCAAACGTGAGTTGAAAAGTTGGATTTTTTCGTTTGTGAATGGTTTTTGATCAAATTTCTTTTGAAATAAGAACTCTGGATCAATTAGTTTTACTTTTATGCTGGGATTTCACTTGATTAACGAGTTTTTAGGCTTCGATTTCTAAAAATTCGGTTTTAGGGCATAAAAGAGGAATTTTTGTAAATCATGGAATTGATCTATTTTTAAAATTCTTTTTGGAAAACTAATTTGATTCTTGGCTTCTCTATATGATTATGATTGTCTAGGTACAATTTTTCAAATTTTTCAAAATTGACGATTTTTCATATGTTCTTGAGTTGGTCTTCACAGGACACTTTCTTAAAACTCAAAGCACTAGAATCAATGGCATTCTCGTGGTTGATCATCTTGCTGGTCGCAATGCTGCCTGGGGGTTCATCGGTTAAAGAAGAACCAGGCGTCTCAACTGGAGACAAACCGGAAGGAGCCAATGAAGACAGCTCGGATTACAATAGTGAAGAATGGGACGATTTCTTTAAGGATGTTCAGCGAAAAATTGATGAAGAAGAAAGGAAGTTCACCAAAGGGAAGAGACTTATGAAATCTGCCTCCACGACCGTACAATATACAAGAAGGAAAAGCGTTCAAAGAAGTACAAGCCAGCAGAGTGGGCCTCTAACCAGAGCACGCTCACTTTCAGGAATTTTGCAAACTGGATCACCATGGACTGCAGGACCTGATGCACCATCTGCATCCAGACAGCGTTCATCTTATTCAAAGACACGGACAACTGAGACAGAGATATTGGAATCGATTCGTCAGGAACAACAAAGAATCTCTGCTACACATGAAAGAATATCGAGAGAGCTTCAGCAAGTCTCCTCTGAACACAAGAAGATCAAGAAAAAATACTCAAACCTTAAGAACTTGCTTAAAGGACTTTTAAGCAAGCTAAGCTGTACTAGTTCTGACTCTTCAGACTGAGCAACAGAATTGGTCACCTTAGTTTGGGTTCTTAGTTCTCAGAACATTGTTTTCTTTACTCTTTTAGTTTAGTTCTCAGTTTGTGCATACTTTTAGAACTCTTTTTTTTTTGTTACTCTCCTTACATATTGTAGCTCATGCTACGTTTTGGCTTGTTTTTGTGACAAAAAGGGGGAGAGAGTTAGAGAAAAACAATGAACAATGAATGAACAATGATTGTGATATCAAGGTAAGTATGAATCTCAACTCAACTTTGGTTTTCTTTTGTGATTGTGACATGCTTCTATACTAACTATTTGACTAACTATTTGGGCATGTAATATGACTAACAAGTTGATGTTGGACTAACATACTTTGACATTTGGTTTTTCAACTGCTTAGAAGATATGTTGGTTTTAACTATGTTTCTTTCACATATCTGATTCTTTTAAATGTCATGATGAGATCAAACTCTATCTCTGTACTTGGTTTTCTATGTTCCAATTCTTGAGGTATCTAACGAATTTGTTTGTCAAGAATGTTTTCTGTGTGCAGAGGTTACAGATGTCTAAGTCTAGAGTCTGTCTTAGGAGTTTATCTCATGTTTTTAATTTCTGGAACTCTTTTGTAAATTTTTGTTGTATGGTGATAGCAACAAAAATATCTTTTTGAATTTTCTTTGTGGATCTGTGTTTTGTCACGAAACCGCCAAAGGGGGAGATTGTTACGGAATTTGAGTTGGCGTATTTCGTGAATAGTTTAAGTCTTGAAGATTGAAGATGAAGAAACTTTGGATCATATACCTCAATCTCAAGAAAGAAGAATTCAAAAGGATCAGGTACGTTTAACTAAATAATTTTGATGATCCGAATACTTCTTATAGTGTAGAAACACCTGGAAGAGGTTTTAATTGCATATTCATCAAAAACTGGACATGGGACATGTTCAGGATCCGGATCGTGGACTTTCAATCCGGATCCCGAAAGGTGTTCGTTCATACATTGCTGCAATCCGGATCATAGCTTGGGCAGTCCGGATCCCGAATGGGGTGTTTTGTGAAAATGTATGAACGATCCGGATCGTGGATTATGATCCGGATCCCGAACAGGCGATTTTCTGGAAACTGCATTCTGTGCGTCTGCGATCCGGATCGTGGCTTATGCAATCCGGATCGCCGTCGGTAAAACTTTCCAGAAAAGTTTGTTTTTGATCCGAATATTCTTCCTAGGGTTTCTAACCTATAAATAGCCCTCCTATTTCATTTCTAGGGCATCGGAAAATAGAGCCGTCATTTTCAAAATCATTTTATACGGCCTTAGATCCACATATAGAGAAGAACGGAAATCATTAGATCTATTTAATGGTTCTTCATCTATATTGATTAGTTTGATTCTAGGTTTTCATACTCATATCTTGAGTTGAATCAAACTAATGAATACTTAGATGGTATTTCCGATCTACTCTTGATCTAAGTATTCGGCGGATCATCACCACCCAAACAAACAACGATTTATCCCAAAATCGGCGCGTGGACTCGCGTGGCCTTGTGGATTCAAGGTGTTATCGCTCTCGTGGATTCGGAGCGAGGTGCGTTCGTGGATTCGAAGCGTGCCATTGGGTGAAGACCGTGGATTCGGTCGGACGTCGTGGACTCGACGTTGGACGCTGTGGATTCAGCGTTGGGGCGCGGATCGTGGATTCGAGAAGCGTCGTGGAGCGAGCGGAGAAGATCGACTAGGGGCGTATGGTAAAAGGTTGAGTCGTCTGTGAGTACGTTATATCACCTTGTACGTGTGTTAACTCTAGTGGATTTCGCCGTGTTATCGGTCCCGTGGTTTTTTACTCCGGTTTGGAGTTTTTCCACGTAAAAATCTTGTGTGTTCTTTTATTTTTCCGCATTGGGTTTTATCGCACAATGATTTTTGAGTGTTTATTGTTTACACCTATTCACCCCCCTCTAGGTGTTTTTTCCCCTATTAGATCCTTATTAACCTAAACCCAAC